>VWZD01007175.1:283-48404 GCA_013396695.1 Sakesphorus luctuosus | reverse complement strand
GCATAGTGTGTTAGTATTGCATCAAGTTGTCAATAGCTGTTTGAAACTCTATCCTGACAGATGAAAAAACAGCTGGCACTAAGAATAGCCATAGTGCTAGGCTGCAGTAGTGTTGCAGAATAAAAACAGAACAATGGTTGTTAAACACTACACTGAGATTTTCTCACTCCTGCAGTTCAGGATGCTNCCCATATTGCTCATGCTTTCAAGTAACACTCATTTATAAATTATATTTAGAGTATTCACTCTGGGACAAGTGTCCAGACAGATTTCTGTTAGAAGCTGACAACTTTTAAACCATAGCAGGCTGAGAAAAGCCTTGTGCAAGTTGCCTATGGCCAGTGCCAAGGAGAGCAGTTCCAGTCTCATTGAGAAAACTGCGAGCTCTGAACATTTTCTTACAAAAAGGAAGTGCTCCAATGACTGTACTGTCATCAATCTGGAATTTGCAAGTAATGGTTTAAGTAACCCTTTATAGCTACTGGTTTGAGTACATGCTTCTTCTTGAAGATAACCAACCCTTTAAAATAAATTTGAGATTTTATACTATGGCAATAATTGTGTAACTTTGTGGTTGTTTTTTAAAAAGGTGTAAATGATATTAGTATACAAGGACCTTAAGGATAGGTATTGACCACTGTGGTACACACTGGAGCAAAAGGACAGTTTAATCAGCAAGCTGAAAGAAAAATTATGTGCCAAATAAAATTTGCTGTGGGTCTCAACTGGGATTTTCCCGAAGGCAAACTTTTGTTGTGTTGCAGGTGCTGAGTTTATTTTATTGGTTAGAATAGGAGAAAGCATTTGGTTTTTTTTCGATTTTATTGCCCCTTTCTATTTGCTGAAAGGCTCATTTAGAAGACCAGTTCTGACTTTTACCTCCTATGCTTTTTAAAGTCAAGTCAAACTGTCTGCTTACAATCCAGACTATGCTGTACCATAAAGAATGTTAATGTATTTCTTTAAATCTTTCAAACTTCTTCAGTAGCTGAAATTTATAGTAGGAATATGTTCATGTAGGGGGGAAACAAACTATTTTTACATTGGGGTTTTGACAGTTTCATCTTCTCTACTGTAACAAATGACAGTTTAACTGCTCATGACACAAGTGGAGGAGAGATTTTTCCATGTGTACACTATTACTCATGTTGCAGATTCACCTTGCAACCCTGATGGGGCTCCCACTCCCTACCTGAGCATCTAGAAAACAACCCCCACAAAATGAGATGATGTCCTTCTGCTGTTTTAGTTATATAAACCAGCTACTGGAGGGATCTGGTAAGAATCAAAGTGGTTTAAGTAGTGGGAGTATTTAACATAGGGACAGGGATTATAGAAGGTAGCAGTTTGTCAAATTGTTTTAGCTATACATAAAAGCTTGGCCCAGAAGTTCTTTATTATGCTTTTTCTGCAATGACTATTATATTTTAAATAATTTCTAGTTATTTTGGGTGGTAGTGCTGATGGAGACAGGGACTATTTTTATGGGAGACATTTGAGAGGGTTTTCTACTCTGAAAAGAATCACTGCTTTGGGAAAATATTTGATGAAACTTTTGTTGTAGCAATCAGTCCCATTATTATTCATCATAAAGAATGAACTAGCAGCTTCAGGATGGAAGATCTTACAGTTTTCCTCAGCATAGTGTGTTAGTATTGCATCAAGTTGTCAATAGCTGTTTGAAACTCTATCCTGACAGATGAAAAAACAGCTGGCACTAAGAATAGCCATAGTGCTAGGCTGCAGTAGTGTTGCAGAATAAAAACAGAGCAATGGTTGTTAAACACTACACTGAGATTTTCTCACTCCTGCAGTTCAGGATGCTTTGGAAGCTTCAAATCTACTGCATGTTGAAGGTGAAGGCAATTACTCAGGATAGAAAATTAGTTTCTCTAAGGGAGAAAGCTGCATGACTCCAAGTGATTTTGCTGAAAATTCATTAAAGTAAATTTCATGGAAGTCTGAAAGGGTTGGTGTATTTAGAGACCATGGTTTCCCCCTCACTTCCAGGTTCTGTACAAAATCAATTTCCTACAAATATCTAAATGACTCCAAAGTGATTTAGACATATGGTCTAACCAGCTTCATGGGTCTGTAATTTCCCTCAGAAGGAATTCCTTGCCAAAGTTGTATTTGTTCCAAACTTTGGTTTCCTATTTTCTAGTACGAGGCTTTTTTCTGTTGATTTAGAGCTAGGGGGAAAACAACATTTTAACTGAACACCATCCTAAATCAGCATGGGAAATAAGTTCTGTTGGACTGGAAATCTTTACTTTAAAAGTCCATGACAGAAATTGTGATAGTATACACATTGCAGCATTGTTCAAAACAGTGGGTTTTACAAATCAAGAATAGGTTGATCTGAAAATTAAAAATACTTGCAATTTGCCTAAGTAAACATTGTGCTGCAGAAGGTAGCTCTGATAACTCCAGAAAATTTACCTTATCTGAACCATCAAGAATTTCAAGGGGAGAGAAGTTCAAATGGATTGTTGTGTTGGCTTGTGAATGTCTGTATTAAATAAAGCACCATTTTAAAAGCTGAGTCCATTTTAAAGGAGCTAATTCCTACAACATGGATGAATTTGATACCATGATAGGCTTTGAGTTAGAGCACACAAAATACCAAGATCAGATTGAAAGAGAAAACATTGATTTCTTTCAAATGGTTAATTTCCCTTGGAATTTTATTTTTGTTTGTTTCCTTAAAAACCTACTCTAAACCAGCCTGCTTTTCCCATTCATCACTCTAAGCGAATTTCATGTATTCTCCTTGTCTCTTTCTATTGCTGAGCAGGAAACTGTCTTGATGAAATATTAGTCAAGTGTCAGTTCCCAATTTAACCCCATCTAAACTAATTTTCCAAACCATGTTGATCCCTTCCTATGCACCGCTGCATTGTATAGTATGCTTTAAAACCTTTTGTGGTTTTTGTGATGAAACAGATTCAAACAGTATTATGCTCTGGAGCTGTGGGGTTTTTTTAATTTGCTGATGGTTTGGTATCAGAGGAACAGGGAAGATATTTTTCGCTGATGCTCTGCTGAGCATACAAAACATTTTTAATCAGTTCTTGTTTGGGGAAGTAATAAAACTGGTACCTCATTCATAGTCTGAAATTAGCAAAAGAAATGTTCTCCTTTAGCTTAGATTTTGAACTAAATTGAAATATGAAAGGACATCATCTGTGTATATGGAAAAGAGATTTTAAATTATTGGAAACTAAGTTGAGTAATCTAGATTTGAAGAGCTGTACCTCTGTCTACTTGCATGTAATCAGTTAATAAAACACAATGCCAGAAGAAATGTCATGAATATAGTCCACTGATTTGCAGAAACAGCACAAACACTGCAGCTTCCCAATTTCTTTGTGGGAAATAAATACTAGTAACTTCCTCTGGCACAAATACAATGTTACATTTTAAACAGGTTTTGAATTTGTATCTGCTCAAACTAGTTAAAACTTTATCTTCAGTACTAGTCCAATGTTGCATAGAGGTATATGCTATAATTAAATAGGGAAATTGTATGCTGTTATTACCATTCTTAAATTCTTCAAATAATTTTTTTCACTGTTTTGTCTGAGATTTCTCCATCTCTACTTCCTTGTGTTGGTTTTGGGGAATTATTTTTTATGATTTGCCTAAAATATGTCAAAGGGAATTGAAAGAGATCATATCCCGCTTATACTACCTGAGTTATTATTTTTTAGGGACCAAAAGGTAAGATTGCAGAGTTAACTCACTGTATAACTTGGGCTGTGGACTTGGAATAGATTATATACTTTAAAATGACATGTTCTAGAATTGCATGTATCTCATAGAATCAGACCATGACTGAAAATATTGACCTGCTGATTTATTATTTAAAAAGTAACTGTGTTCTTCTGGTTAGTTATCTGCACTGTAAAATTACATCCGCTCCCAGTTTGTTACCATAGCCCCTCATTCCTATATCTCACACTTTCTTGTTGGTGATGTGCTTGCTTTCTTGGAGAGCGGGGTGAGGGGGAAGATGTTTGGCTAGATCAAAAAGGTGTTATCAGAAATCTCCTCTCCACATAGGTAATCACTAACAGTGAGTAAATCCCCTTCAAACAATCTAACCGAGCAATCTTCTCTCCAATGGACTTAATTATACTACACCTCGAAGGGCCTTAAAGTGTATGACAGTTACCTAGTATCCATCAGTTTGGCAGTCATCTGGAAATGTTGTTATAATTTCACCCACTTCACTGGATTTGTTGCAGTTTCTGATCCCGTTGCGCTGCAATTCCTGTTACATGTTCTTGCACTGGTGTGGAAAAGCCTGATGAACCAGCTCTTTTCCTCAAGACAGGAATTGCTTTCAGTGATTGGGTTTCAGTAACAATGGCCAATAATGTATGATACTTCTCAAATTGTTACAGACTTGCAGTTTCTTTCTCTGGGAATCTGCTGCTGAAACTCACTGGTGTGTGAGGGACCTGCGTTAATCTGAGAGTTGCTCTTAGTAGGGATGGAGAGAACACATCTCCTGAAACTCTACTGATGATAACTCTCCTGCTTACCAAATTTCTTACCATCCTTAAAGTATCGTCCCTATAACAAAAATGTAAATGATTGAAGGGAATATATGTTCACCATTATTTATCTGGACTGTAAAGGATGATTCTCATGCTGGAGGTGATGAAATGCTGACTGGCCACAAAGCAGTGGCAGTACTGCGCATTATATGCTATCATAGCTTTGTTTTAGTCTGGCATTTCCCAACTTCCTTCTGAATGTCAACTCAGCAGTTCTGCTTTTATTCTGTATTGTGATCTCGTGTCATTAATGATAACCCGCTGTACTGAAATTCAGCCTATTTACTGGGATCTTTTAATGTTACTCAAATGTAGCTCCTTCACAAATCTATGGATTATTGCTGTAGATGAGCTGGAAAGTACTTTAAAACAATGCAAAATGGGTTAGAGAAGCTGAGACTGTTTGTTGATCTAGTAATTGAGCTAGACATCTTAAGACAGCCAACCTAGAGTTTAGAGTGCAACTATTTACTGCTGATTTAATTTTTTTCCTACAACACCTGAAGTATTCTGTTTTAAAGCCTCTAGTTGCTTCCACTTCCAGTATTTCTCTTATTGCATGAACATTACATACAGTAATGGGAAAACCATTTCCACCTGCAGAGCTATCATTTTCACAAAAACAAGTAAGCATTTTGTATTTTTTTTGACCAGTACTCAGAGTTTCCAGAAGAAAAATACCTTGTCAAAAAGCAACAGGGAAGGCACCAATTGGTGAAAAATATTTTTCGTATATTACTGATTTTTATCCCCAAAGGCTGAGTCATGCTGCAGAGGCTAGCTGAAGGAGGTAGTCTGGAAATTGCTTGTCTTTTAGAAATAATACAGATGTTTCTATTCAGTAATACATCACAGCTGATGGTCAGGGGATATGACACAGGCAGAGTTAACTGTGCTTAGGAGCCTGTAGTAGGAGCCTGGGTAAGGACTGCTGACAGCTTATTTGGGCGTGCCATGTCTTCCTATAACTGGCTTTTAAATTTTTCCAAGCTGGGAATTTATTTAGTGGGTTTTTTTGGGGGTGGTGGTGGGGGTGGTGGTTTGCACAATTATGTTTATTTTAACTCATGTTTAGTTACACATTTTAGGTACAATCAAGGAAATACTACTTATTCTTTAGTGCTGGGACTGTCACTGGGGATTTGGAACAGTGAGACAGCTGAAAATAAGAAAGAGAAAAACTTGAGAGAGGTAGATACAATCAAGATGGAAAGCAGGGGAAAAGAAACTTGGAACAGGCAACTGGAAAAATACAAATAGATTTGGAGATAGAAACTGTCTACATGTGAATAGAATAGTTCCCTGAAAGAAAATAGGGAAGTGAATGGAGAAATTTGTATATAAACCAGCAAAGCTGGAAGGAGTAGTCTTCAGACTGGGGGCAATATAACATAAGTATGTCTTCAGATATCTTGCTAAAATGGTCATTTGTGTTTAGATTGTCATTGATCCAAAAAAAGGATGCCATTAGTTTCCCTGACTACTGTCACTTCAAGATCTATTTCAGTTTACTTGTAACATGTCAATGTGCTATTTCTGTGATAGGGCACAGTGGAATTTTATCTTATTAGCAGGTATTAAGAATTTAAGGTTTGCATAGAATTTTCATGCACTGAGTGTTGTAAGGACATTCTCTAATTAATCATCTCAGCTCCTACATGGACTGTTAGGAAAATGTAGCTGCTTTGCAGATGGGGAAACTACAGTGGACTGAATTGCTGGAGGCAATGCTAAAAGTGCTTTTACCAGTAGCAGCACTTGGTAGTCAGGCGGTTTGCTTGCTATTTGTATTTGACTCCTCCTCCCAGTTATTGTGTACTGTACCTTTTTTGGATTAATTTGATACAAAATGCATGGGAGTTGTTAATATTAAGTGTCAGCTCTGCAGCGTCTCCCACTTCTTTGTTGCGGGATAAGGAGTACAAAATGGCAGCTATTTAGATGGCAAGAGTCCCTGGGTTACTCATATGCCTAGCACAAGACAATTTTCCTGACAAATTTCTGCTGCTGCTAAACGAACTGATGACTTCATAATTGGTAATTAACCATAGTCTCTTTAAAAATGCATGGAATTTCTAGAAACACATATATATTAGTGTTCTAGAGTTATTCACCATCTGGATGTTTATTTGGCTCTTTTGATATATATGCTAAAAAAAGTTATTAAAAAAAAGAGACTGATACTAAGGTTAAAAAGAATAGATTATTATAGGATTGATAACATTCTTTGGCCTCTGTGTCAGGCAAATACTTGGTTCCATCAGTTCTTGTCATAATTCTTTCCTCATACTTGCCAGCCTTTTTTATTAATGTAGGTGAGCTAACACAGTTCACTAAAGTCCAAAAATATTTAAAACATACTTTTACTAGACAGCAAGAAAAGCTAAACTCCTGAACTTATGAAATGCAGAGTCAGTAAAATAGAAATTAGTGGTAAAACCTTAGTCAGTGTTCACTCTCAGGGTGCATATAATTTCAGAAATTTCAGCGCAGGTTCTACTGTATTTTATAATTTGAATTAATGTATGTGCTCAGTTTACGTATATTTATTTTATCTAGCAAAGTTGCTTTTCAACAACTTTATAGTAATGTTTAGTTTGTCTCACAGGAATGTGGTAACAATACTGAGTAAGTCTAAACTCAGCATTTGTGCTTTCTCTTGGACTTCTAAAACATTTATTATATCATGAATTCTAATAAAAGTATTTTGGGATTCCAGATATTCTGAAATAAAAATGTTATTGCAGGTGTTGACAAAACATAGTATTTTCTCTACTTTTTTAACCAAATAAAGAACTACTTAATGCCTAACTTTCACTATGTAACACCATCTGGTAACATTACCTACATTACTGGGATGCATTTGGGGAATTTATGCTGTATAGTTACTTAACAAGCTACAGCAGAAATGTGACCAATTATGCTGATGGCTTACACTTCACAGTATGAAGATGACTTCATGTAAAAATACAGCTGATAAGAAACTTTTTGCTAGAGAAGCTCAATGTTGTTTCTTTGATAAAGAAGCAACATCATTGGAAACATCAAGGTACTAAGGGTGTGATATTACAAGGTACAGGGCAATTTACCAACTTTTTATGCTAAATAATTACCAAATCAAAAAATCTCTTTAAAGGTAGTAGCAGAAACAGGAAGTTGCATTCCATTTTGAAGTGATGCAACTATTTGGCTGAAATGAAACTGAAATCCTAAGAATGCACAGATCTCCTAATAAAAAGATATATTCAGTATTTGCCTTTCAGAAACTCTGGGTAATTGAAGAAGGAAGCACAAATGTCAAGAGACTTCAGAATAATTGTTGCAAAAGTACTCAGGGAAAATGAGTATCTCATGGTAAGAGCAGGTAAATTGTTCCAAGACTGAGCCAAAAGTAATCTTGTTTACAAAATGCTGTTTAAGAACGTGATGACGCTAAAGAATGACTGGGCAGTTTTGTGGAAAGACTTTGTAAACCCAGGTGCTGGTAAGTTATCAAGGCCAGGTAAGTAGAAAGACAACCTTCAGACTGAAGTCAGAGATCATCAGTCAAAGCTGCCTTTATGAATAAACACTACAAAAGATCAGTACTGTTGCTCCGAGGCAAAGGCTGTTGGCCAGCGTGCAACAAGCCAGTTCTGTGCCTAGCATAGTCCAGGAGAATAAAGCAGACAAGTATGTCTCACTTCATGCATAGATGCTTCTGCTTTGAAACTCTCCCAAAAGTTTTGCTTCAAGACAATCTCTAAACCTTACAGAATCACAGAGTATGCAAGTAGGAAGGGACTCACAAGGATCCTTGAGTCCAAGCCCTGGCCCTGCACAGGACCATCCCCAAGAGTCACACCATGTACCCCCGAGTTTTGTCCAAACACTCCCTGAACTTAGAGTCTTGGTGCTGTGACCGCTGCCCTGGAGACCCTGTTCCAGTGCTCAACCATGCTCTGGGGAAAAAATCTTTTCCTGAGACCCAATGTATTTGCCTTGTAGGCCAAACTAATCCCACTGTCTGAACTCTTTCAACCTTTCAATAATCAGACAGTGAACTTGGGTAACTCACAAAACAGAGCTTCAATCCACAGAGTTCTATAGGTGAGGTGGGATGAAAGTCATTTCAGTGTAATGCCTCTTGTAGCAGAGAATGAAAAATAGAGGGTAGAGAGAAATGGGAATTACTGCATGTACTGAGAGAATGCCTTTAAGTACAGTTGAAGAGCCCTGAACAGAAGAGACCAATACAGAAATTATAATATACAGAAATTATAAAATACAGAATTGAGAAGGGGAAAAAAAACCTTGCAAAATTAAAAGAGCAAACAATCTAAAGATAATATATAGGGTGGGTACAAGGGAGAGAGAAGATGCTAACCTAGTGATGGGTAGGATGAAGTAAACAGACCATAGTTTTTCTCCATTCTTTCATATAAATACATTAATAAAAGAAATTTGGGAATAAATTTTAATAATTCTAATTTTAGATTTTCTTTGCATGTGGCACACACAATCTACATAAGTGAATGAGAAATTCCTGAGTGACCTGCTATTCATATCTCTGAAAACCAGTAATTTTTAAAGATTCTAATTTAATTCAGACAGGAAAACTAATTATGTTTCAGGACATAAAATTATTTATTTTATTTTAAAAAAAGACAGGAATATCAAGTGTTTTTTCATTACATGCATTTGAACATCCGCAAAGTCAGACAGGAATTTGTTTTTCATTTGTTGACTTTTCATGCACATGAAAACACACTAGCAGTTCTTTCTAAATATGAAAAAAAATCCCTCTGTCATACCCTAACAAAATACGAAGGTTTTAGGACTGTGCTACAAGAAGATGACAATGATACAATGAGTTGGGAAGAGGTTCAAGGCTTTTAAGGAAGACACTTCAGCATCCTACAGCTGGGTTCTGAAGCTGCCTTCTGCTAACTGAAAATGAGACTGTACATACAGCCTGTTTGGTAAAATTTGGTCATCAAATTTAAGGTACTTCCTTTTGAAAAACTATATTCTGAAAACTCTCCTTATTTATTTTACAGCATGTACATTTAAACAGTCTGGCTGATTTTAGGTGAGAATGATGTATCAATCAGCCAATAAGCATCCTTTCAAGTAACCAAAACTGGAGCTTGTTTGCTTCATCTATGTGTTCTGTCCTCTTATGGTCCTCATGTCTTTCAGCAGCATTGGTCTGTAGATCGCCTCCAAGCTTTCCATGTAATCTAAATAATCACTTACTCGAAAGCCATGGAGTGCTTCTTCCTGAAAACAAAGCACACAGAGAAAGGATTTATTAGCTAGGAAAAAAATATGCACAATGAAAATTTAATGAATTCTAAGCTTCCAAAGATAACTAATTTTGTTCTGCTTGTCACAGCCTAGATGTTTAAAATAGATTTTATTGCATTTTATGTAGAAATGCAGATTTGGCAACATCTGCTTTCAGACAGTTTTTATTAATTACAGATATCAGAAGGTATCAGACAGTTTTGTTTCATGTGGACATTGTTTATCTTATTTTTGGAAAACATGCCATTGAAGGTCTTTAAGAAAAACAAAGTAAGCTTTAAGAAGGGAAAGCTAAGTACTAAAATATTCTTTTGAAAGAAGATTTCTACTCCAGCACAAGGCATGGTAAGTTTGTTAGTGTGGATTTTGCATGCAACTAGATTCTCAAGAAAATCAGGAGACTAACAGTATTTTTTAAAATATTGATGTGTATTTTTAAAATCAATGATGAAGACCTTTATGAAGTGCTGAAATAAAACCAGATTAAATATTTCTGTATCATCACATATACCCAAGCTTGGAAGGTTGCACTTGGGCATCTGAACAGGAATTCAAAATGGGCTTTGTGTTTCTCGTCCCCTACACACAAGCGAAAGCAAAGGTACAATTTTACCTTCCAAGTTGCTCTTCATGCACTGTGAGAAAGGCAACTACAGTGGTATATAAAATCTATATATTATATAGATATAGCTGAAATTGAATGCCATCTAGTGACAGGACAAGGGGAAATGGCTTTTCCCCACTCAAAGATGGAGCAGGTTTAGATTAGATATTAGGAGGAACTTTGTGTGAGGATGGTGGGACTGGAACAGGTTGCTCAGAGTAGCTGTGGATGCCCCATCCCTTAAGTGTTCAAGGCAGGTTGGATGGGGCTTTGAGCAACCTGGTCTAGTGGAATGCGTCTCTGCCCTTGGCAGGGGTTTGGAACTAGATGGTCTTTAGGTTCCCTTCCAACCCACACCACTCTATGGTTCTAATTTTTTTTTAATTTCTATTAACAGCTATCAGAAGCAAGAGTACAGTTTAAGTATGCTATAAACCGCTTTTTTTCTGTAGTAGTCAGTCACTGAATTGTAGATGTTCCAGTACTGCATTAATAAATGTTTTTTTCTCATTAGTTTAGCAGTACTGTGCCAAATATTTGGCCTGTTCATACTGTAAGGGGCAATATACAAATTCTCTCTTGTATAATTTACATATACTATCCAGTAATGCCATCAAGATACAGTTTTTAAGCCACGTTGCTCAAAACCAGGGGAAAACCCAATACATTTATTACACTGCGTACCAAACACTTTCAAGGAAACTGATTGAGCTGACATACTATTCATATTTAAGAATATGTACGTTGGATACAAACCGATCAGAAAACTATTTTTAGGACAGACTAAGATGCAGATAATCTAGTTCTCACAAGACTTCTGACAGGAGAAAAAAGAACAGAGAGAAAGGCAAAAATGTCTCTGTGAAGAAGAGTAAAATGTTGTATCCATTTATGATTGCAGCTACACCTAAGCAGTACCCTGCAAAAAATCATAAACCAAAACATAATTTATAGTATGTGAAGAACATGAAATTGTGTGGCTGGTTGTACAATAATTGGCATCTCTTCAATATAACAGCTCACTGAGCTTGGTGCCACATCTCTTCAAGCTTCAATAAGAGACCACTGTGTAAACCCACCTCTTCTAGAGAGTATATATCTTAATGAGATTGGGTCCACACACAGACAACTGAATGACTTTAAGTGACTATTTAGTTTGCTTATGAAGAGAACTGATTAGAACAAAATGCAGGAAAGTTATTCTCTGGAAAAGACTATACCACAGTTTCCTGCCAGGGAATGAATAAAATTATTATTCCACTCACTAAAACAACTAACTGAAACTCAGTGAGAGTTTCAGATTAACTAATGTATATATTTTCAGTATTGAGAGCCTTGATTCTCGTCACCAACTGATTAATTAAAAAAGAAACCATTACTTTAAGAAAGACTTGAAGATCTTGGGCTTCAGTGTGCTTCAGAATGTCTTGCTGTAGGTGTTTGAACACAGAAATACACATGTATATTTGATAATCAGGGCCAAGTAAAATACATATAGCAATGTAGTGACAGATCTCACTCCAGTCCATGTAATTCCAGAAACACTGAGTTATCCATTGCAGACAAATCTAGATGAAAACGAAATTATACATAATTAAATCACTGTAAACATTGTCATAATTTATCAGCTTTATCTCTTTTCTATACCACAGAACCTTTTTCATATAACATTATCCTAGTTATAAAAATTAAAGGGATGATATACAAAAGAAGCTAAGAAGCCCCATTTTTTAAAGCACAGCTTCTGAATAGACCTCCAGTGAGTTCAGCCAAACATAACACCCTGTATCCAAGCATCTCACTTATTTGAGTATATTCCAGCAACTCCTGAGGCTGAGACATAAAACTCAATGTCCAATGAAAACAAAGATCATTTTTTTCAGGACTTTTAAATGTGGCCTAAAGGGTAATGACAGTGATGAAGGTGTGTTCAGAGTTGTTTTTCCTTTAAATTAGTTCTTTGTCTTATAAATGAATGTTAGGCCCTTCCCTGAGACACATTTTCATTTAATGAAGTGGGTATGGAACACAGTTAGTGACTCTTCTTTCCTGTTCTAAATTATAATGTATTAAGATGTATACTGCACATTTAATTTAGTTCTAGACTACAGATCTTCTGCTAATCAGTCCTTAAAGTGTTTAAAAATATGGAGCAGGAGAAGTACCAGGATTCTAATTAGATGACAACAGCCATACTCTGGCAGTAAATCTGTTTTGAGGTATTTATTGATGCACACAATCACTTAAATACATCAGAACTGTTTCCATATTACAGAGTTTGTTTCTTCTTAATCCTGCAGTAGAACTGCAAAATCACACAAAAGATACAGTGGCACCCACCACTGGCATTTCAGTAACATGATAAATAAACGAAAAAATCCTTGTTAGCAGTTTAGAACAGTAACTAGTCTATTATCGAATGCACACAATTAAAAAGAGCATACAGTGTAATTTGCACAATAGCTGAAGGAGTGACTGTGCCCGTGTGTTTTCCCACCCCAAAAGAAGGAACCTTATTACAAGCACTGCATTCCTATGCTGAGATAAATTCTCTCATCTGCAATCTTCTCTCCTCGAGGACCAAGCACCAAGCTGACTATTTTAAACCAATGTCTAAACCGCACTGGCATCTGCCTCCATTAAGAAGTCTCCTGAGCTGCAAATCTTGCAGCAAAAAAGAATTTTGAAGGCATAAGATGAAAAATATTTTCCTTCCTCAGCCCAGCAATAACCTTTCTTACTGTGGTGAGATGTCCTCTGCATTGGCAATCTAGCTCATAATTCCACAAAGCTCTTTATGCTTCATCATGACTGCAGTCTTTTTAAGTAATGCTTCATACATAGCATTCCATACTACCAAAGAATTGGTGTAAGTACACAAAATGAAAGCTAACATTAGAGATAATATTATTCTTTAGTAGTATCATTTTAATGTAAAAGAATACTGTGTTACCTGATTGTAATAGATATGGTAGCTCATATAAAATTAGTTTTGCTCTAATACCACTGGAACTGCTTCCTATTATGTAACTCTTTCCAATTATTCATTTCCCTCCTATAGAAAATTATTGCAGGGAATGAGATGTTCTGTTTAGTTTTAATGTTAAATCTGAGGTTTTAGCATATATTATTTTTATGAAGTGTTCTGCATGAAGGTCACCAGCTCCAGTACACTGTCGTTATTCTACCAGTCAGTTGATTTCTATTTTCAGATGCTCTAAATCACTATGTGTTCAATACCATCTCTCACCCCCAGTTTCATAAACACCATACAAGTGCTGCACAGAAAAAAAACAGTAGTTCTTCAATATTCTTGATTTTGTGGATTTCAGTCAAAAGGTTGATGATATTTCAATATACTTTGATCAGTTACCTGGGATGGAGTGAAACCAGACATGTGGAAGGCTGAACAGACAAGTGGCAACTCAGCTTTCAGCAACATTTCAATGTGGTGAGCACTGCAAAAATAGACTGGATGGATGCCATACTCCACTGTTGTAACAGGCAGGTGAATCTGCTTAACAACAACATCATCAACAACAACAAAATTTGGTTTTAGATTGTCATTGATCCAAAAAAGATGCCATCAGTTTCCCTGACTACTGTCATTTCAAGCTCTATTTCAGTCTACTTGTAACATGTCAATGTTTTTTTTAAATTAACATGACGGACCATAAAAATTTGTTATGTTCTAATACTTTGCTCATAACGATATGTAAAAGTATAAACTTTTACATGTAGGTAAGTCATTCTGATTACTTTAGAGACAGGAAACAGAATAAACAAAAAAGGAAGTATCACCATCAATAAAAACATGTACTAAAACTAAAGAAAAGTGTTGCGAAATATATCCTGATTATCCCTTTGGATTAGGAGCCTAGTTCTTTCTTGCACATAGGCTTTAATTGTCGAAGGGTTGGAGAAACAAAGGAACAGAAGGAAAAAAGAGTCCAATTTCTGTTAGATTTTTTTTCCCATTTACTGGTGGAGTGGAACTTCTATGGTATTTGAAGTTGTTTTCTTAGTGTACAGTTCTTTGTAGCATGTGTGGAAGATATAAGTGAAATTCTATTTTGTGCAATAAAAGGAGCAGAGGTTTTATCACCATGGAAGGCTCTGGATATTAACGCTCAGTTTCTAGGTAATGAATCCTTGGCACCAATGGTTTTCCATACGATTATATTCACACAGTGGAGCAAATCTCAGCACAAATTTCATTATGAAGAACAACCTCAGGGACAGATTCAGCGCTCTAAGTGGACCAACACAGTCATTACTTCTAGTGACAAGACAGACCAACTGCATGCAGAAGAGGTACAGAATCTACTCTGTGCTTCTTGTACCCCAGAGTTCTCTAGTAGAGACTACACTTGGTTTAGAGTTTATTTTCAAAATATTCAAGGCAACATGACAATGTACAAAGGGTTTTATTTGAAATAGATGGAAACACCCTAATGAAAGAAATTGCTTTCTATACTACAAATTTGATCCAAAATACTGATAATTTAAAATTGTCAATCATACAGTGTTTTTGCAGTAATATTTTTAAAATTTAATAAATACAATCTAATGTAAATAATTTTCAAAACTGATACTTTTACTTAAAACAAAAAATCAGATGGTTGGACTTGTACACTATAATAATATAATTTTAAAAAAGGTCATTCAACAGTATTGCAGCCTTCACACAGAATTTAATGTCACTAACAAAGTTTGCTTTACTGTCAGCTTTAAGATTCAATAACATTGCCTTTACCATCAGTCCACCTGCTATTTTACTCCTTTTAAATAACAACTTGAGCAACTGTCAAATCTGTATTTTTCTGAGACAACTTTTCAGGGTCATATATTTAGTTAGGGGACTTTAAGGAAAATTTAAAGAATTAAAATAAAAAAACCCCCACAACTAAGGAAATTAATCAAGTCTCCTTTATGAACTTTCAAAGCTGTCTTTCAGAAAGACATAGATTTGAAATTCTTACGGATAAATGCAGTCTTGGTAGCCAGAGAAATGCTGAAACAAGAAGACGTGAAAATTGCTGAAGAAACATCAATGTCTTCTCCCTGTCGCCCGACATTATGAGGAAGATGGAAGACGCAAACCAGTCATAGCCAGCATAGTGCTCCTGCAAGCAGCCTGAATGAGAAGGTTAAGGAACTCAGGCAGAGATCTCCTCCTCACTGCCCTGCAGAAACCACAGCCCTTCTACTCCCCGCCGCTGTGGTCACAGAGGCAAGAGCTAGTTTGTTAGAGATGGGCCAAGGGTAGAACAGACCTCCACAAAAGGCAGAATCTTGAGGCACAATTCTCTCTCAAACTGAATTAAGAAAATTTAAGCTGTTTTCCACATAGACTGATTTTTTTTCAGTCCATAAGTAGTCAAGCTAAATGAACAAAAGTAAACAAAAAACAAGCAAATGCAAAAATCCCTGCATTTATAAAGTACAAGAAAGGAGACCAGTAGAGGAGGAAAATGTGTGTTAAACTTATCGAAACAAAAGCAAAGCAAAAGAAAACCTTTAAAAAAAGACTAAGCATATTCTCACTAATATATCTGAAATGTAATTTAACAGTGATATGTAAGTCTAATACATGAAGAATATAGCAAAGCTGGTTGGAAAGGTCTATCTGTTCTATTAAAAAAAAAAGTCCACATTAGATCTAAAAGAGTCAAAAATCAAAACATTCCTGTTGATCAGATCACATCCACTTATCATTACATAGGCAATACCATTATAACAGTGTGGGAGTACCACAAATACTCATTAATGTTCAAAGCTGCATTTCTGCAGACTCTCTATCACATACAAAGATGTGATTCCACTCCAAAAGAGTTGATGACATAAATGAATGAGACTTGCACTTCTAAAAAAGTAAAGGAACAAAACGGTAAACATTTTCTTGCGTGCACTGGGTGTGCATTTTAACTTAACAAAATTTCAAAGTAAAAGTCCTACTTTTAAAAAAAAATTTTCTTTCCATAAATATTACACATCTTCACCACTATCAGAAGCCCAAAGAAAGACGTCAAATTCCACTGGTATTTTTAGGCAATATAATTTCTACCATCAACAAAGGATACAAAGAGAAGATACCACTGTTCTTTGCTGTTGTTTCAGAAATTTCTCACAATTCACCAACACAAAACACAGCCCATTTTCAGCATCCTCTTTCAGCAAGTTTAAATATTTTCCATATCTAACACAAAAAGTTAAAAAACACAACTGTTTAAAGATTAAATATTTTTTTAATTTCTAAAAAGCTCAAAACCTCATATTAAAAAGCCTGTCTAAGTTAAGCTGTCATAGCATTGTTCATCTCTAACACTGTGTTGTGGATACACACGTAAATTATTAAATAAAACCTATTATGCTCCACTTAGGAATGATACACGCTAAACAACTGCTACTCAGTGTAACAATTCCTCACCTAAATTCTTTTTAGTTCAGTTTTAGAGACTGTGGTGGGGAAGGCAAGTACTCTAACAGACACGGCTCAGTTTCTTCACATACAATATTTAGAATTCAATATAAGTATATTGCACATGTAATTATTATAATCAGAATTAAAACATTAATGCTAAAGATAGCAATCTGTGGAAGTACAGACATCTTAGCTTTTCCTTCATCACAGCTCTGCAAATTACCAGCCAAATAAAATGTTTAAATGGCACATAACTAAGCTTAGCTAAACAGAACCATTTAGAGAAGTAATGCAAAGAACAAAAAAACCACATAATTCAGGATAATGCAATTTTATGGTAAATCTTACTAGCAAGTTACAATTAGTCTTTACAAAAATAAAGGATAACATATATAATCTGTAAAGATAATTTAATTATGTCCTAATATCTTTTTCATTTACAGTTAGAATTCATTTTCTTGTAGTTTACCTTGGATTTAAAGGGTATAAAACAATGAGTTGATGGATTAAGTATCATTAAAGTCATTCCATGAAAATCAAACAAATCCTGGAAATACTCTAGGGAAATACTTTAATCCCATGTACCTGACTGTCATTTCAACACCAAGCTGCTGCACAGATGAAAGGCTTTCTTTTTTCACATCTGTGTCCATGGCTAAAACAAAACAAAATAAATTAATTACTATGAGAAATATGATTTTAACTGAATACTAATGTAGAGCTTTTGTGTATGAACATCAGTTCTGGAGAACACTTCAAAATTAGTTTAGTGGAGTCTGGAAAGGATACATCAAGAATGTGCATTCTTCATATATATTTTTTACTGAAAATCACTTTCTTTATAAGGAAACCCTCATGCTTAGTATGGTTATTAGCTTAACAGCATGATGAAAGGGAGCAACATTTTTTTCAGTCCCATTTCTTAGTAGAACTTTAACCCTTCTCACCTAGAAATCAGACAAGGCAACATATACTGATCGACTTTCTTCCATTCCAGTGGCCTTACAGTTTCGTAGGTGTAATTCCAACTTTATTAAAGAAAATTTTATTTTGATATGAATCACAGAAAACTTTATAACTGATGGATTTAAAAAATCCTGTATTTCTGTGCAGTTTTTTCACACAGTAACACATACTCCACTTTCTATATTTGTTTAAATTAAAAATCCAAGTTAGGAAAAATTAAAGCAAACTCTATTGTAGAATTTTCTGAAAATGTATCATCTAATATAACTATACCACAGACAAAAATTACAGACTAATAAATATTATGAGTTACAAAGCTGAAAGACTAAACTTTTAATATACTTCTTTGAAAGTGCTAATTAAAAACCAGTAACAAATGAAACAAACAAAACCCCTAGTAACTGACAACATTTGTTAAAAGTGTAAGTAACATATGGCAGCAGAAGTTAAAATATATTCATGTAAATGACAAATGTAAAAATTTGATTAAGCAGATCACACAGTAACTTAATACATATTGTATCTATAACCTCAAACAGATAGAGGAATCAAATTGGAAGATTCCCTGGCTACTCATTCAGGTAAACATTCTGTGTTCTATGTTACTCGTAAGCAAACAGAGACTAAGTTATTGAAGAAGCAGCCTGCTCGACAAGTTGAGGAATGTTGCAATTTTTATGAAAAATACAGCAAAATTACACTCAACAATGAGACAATAAAATTCAGCAGAGAAAATACAGCAAGAAAAAACCCCCACTCTAGTTTACAACTTTCACTGAGGACAATAACTTAAAGTGTTAGGGTCATCAGGAATTAACCTTGTACTTTTGACAAATACATTTATACTTAAGAAAAATCAACTGATCTTGGAGCAAAATGAATTTATCCAACAATCTGATGGGATTGAAATAGTAAACACACATCAGAGAGTGGGTTTTTAAACCAAAGAACAAAAGTTCAATTATCATTTGCATAGCAATGAAATATTTGGAAGAATACGTATAAAATTAGAGGGCATTTCAGTTAAAAACACACAGAGATAACTGAAACACTTCATAACTTTTTACAGCTCCTGTTCCAAGTTACCTGTTTACTCAGCCTGCTATTATCGTACTAAGTCAATTCATTTTCAAGTTCTTGTGTGCAATTGAGAAGGTAAGGGGCATACTTGCATCCTAGAAAACAGGGGGGATTTGAATGAGTTGTCTATGGCTAATGGCTAATTCAGTCCTAACACCACCATGTTTAATGGCAGAAGAGGTAGAAGCAAGAAGTACAACCACCTCTAAGCCACAATGCAGCCCTTCCTATATTTTGATGTGGATCCTCCTGCAGGTGGCAATGCACAAGCTTGGCTCCCAGTCCAGCAAGGGTTTAATGAGAAATAGATGTATCACAACCCACAGTCTGAGCCCAGTTTCCATTTTGTAACAAGCAAGTACAAGTTTACAGCAAGTACAGAATGCTTATTTTCCTAAACATTAAAAGAACACAGCAGACTTCACTGATTCTCACTGGCTTTCCTTCACTGTTGTAATAATTTCTTAGTTGCTAAAAAGGGTTTTCTCCCTATCAGTTTTTCTTTTGATATTTTTCCCTGTATTGAGAAGATACAATTAACATAGAGTTTGGATTGAATAATAATTCTCTATCAGACAGTACCTTATCAAGGCAGAAACTCTTGCTTTCATACACCACCGTATTTGATATAATCATAGCTCTGTACTTGGCTAATCCACAACTCACAATGGGAACACACAAACTGTATTTCTTTGTCCTAGGTCAAAAGTTTTTATTTTCCATTTTGTTTACCACTTAATAGACTGGGAAGACTAGTCTTTAGAACACTATAAAGTCATTTAGAATACACTAGGGACCACTTCCCACTGATTAAAAACTGGACCTAGGGAACCTCAAATGCTCTATTAAACTTTGAAAAATGTTACTAAAAACAAGTGGAATATTTAAATACTGCATATTGCAATCCATGGATACAAAGTTTACTAGTACACTTGCAAGAATATATTGTGACTGCACTATTGTAATGATGCCCATAACTCTGATTTAGTATACTGTTAATTTTCTACAAAACTTATCTGACAGACATTTTTTAATATACCTGATATAACTGCCTTGAAAACACAAAGGGTTTCATAACAAAAGGGATGGACGAATCAGTTTTCTAAATACGAATGCTGTTTCTCCTCAGGCCAGGACACCTCTCTGAACTGTGAATTAATAACAACATGATATAGCACTCTGGCTTATTATTCAATGGAATGAAGAACATGTTTTGGCAGCTTCCTTTTTATTTATCTAATAAAACAAAAAATCTATGTTGAATAGATACTTTACCCTTCTTTCTTTAAAAATGTAAATGACTGTAGAACAGAAATTAAGCCCAAATTAAACTACCGACTTGAAGGATATCAGAATTTCCTAGGAGCTGATTTACAATTTAAAATTATTGTTATAATAGAAAGCACCTCAATGGGTAGTACTTTTCAAAATGTTTTGTAGTGTTCAGAAGTACAAAACCAGACAACCATAAGGCATGATTTCCAAAGGCAACTACGTATTATTATTAAATTCAATCTATAGCTATAAACACTTCAGAGTAAGTAAACTGGCATGCACAGTCTTGTAGTATTCTTTCTGTTAGACTAGACTTCAATCAACTTTAGAACTCATTTGAAAGATTGATTTCATATTCATTTTCCCTCTTACTGTGATGAAGGTTTTATGTATTTAAGTCAGAAAATGGGTTACATTGCATTCATACTGAAATGACAGGATGCCAAGCTGAAACAGCTTTACAGCATATTTCATACAACTTGTATGATCTTTAGAAAATATTTATTTTATTTCCCTGTTTAAAGTGCTGTTACCCCAAAGAAACCATTGGCTTCCCTTTTGTTTTAAGTGAAGGAGATTACTCAAGCTGTCACTCACATTATAGATTTAACTTTTCACTCCCTGGTGCCCCAGCCAAATGTTTTTATGTCTATATAAATAATCTTTAGAAAATATTAATGAATGCTAAATTTTAACTTCAGCGATGGACAGAAGATTAATTTTCTTTGTATGGATGGAAAAGACTTTTGATTCAAAGGCACAATTTTGCAAACATTCTGGATTCTGAAAATCCCATGACAGCCAGGGCCACCTGAATAATTCCTGAAGATACTTCAAAAATGTTAAAAGTATGTAGGTATGTTTGCTGACAGATCTCTAGTCCTTGTCTTGATCCATATCAGCTGAAATTGTGGAACACATAAATTTGTTGTCGTTGTTGTAAAACTGTGTAGTTTTTTTTCTTAATCTTGAACAGGTACCTAAGCATTGATGATATCCATGGGTAGGTACCCAAGCAGTCAACATAAATCTTTACGTTTTGTCAGTACCCATCCTCTCTCATTCTGATGTTCTTATGAAAGTTGTCTATTTTAAAATATTATTTGCACTTGAGGCAGAGCAAAAGTCATGACTTTCTCTATATTTATATTCAGTTCTGTCATTTTGCTATGATATTTTGATGGTGTCACTTCCTGTACTAGGCTACTCACCTAGAGCACCTATAACAGTCTGAATCTCATATCATTGTTAGAATTGTCTATAAAAAATCTTACTTCAAAGAAAAGTATTACTATAGTGTATTAGATTTGAACTGTGCATGGAGAAAACCTAAACAATATTCAAGAACAATTGCTGAAGAATGTTGCTGGCTTCTCAGAGCTAGGGAATCTCATGTGCAATTCCACCTTGACTATTGAAAGTATATGTTATGTCATCAGTACACCTGTCATAACAGTACAAGATCAAAATATACATATCTAGAACTTCTTTATATATTGGTCATCATAAATACCCAAGCTATTTTTGGCAACAGCCTGATTAAGAATGACCCAAATTTTCAATCCATTACATAGACCGGCAATAGGCAAAATGCTTTCTGCTAACAGCATATTTAAAGTGAAAACAGTCTTTAAAGAAGTGAATTCATCAAAAGATGTAGGAAGAATGTAAGAATGCCCTTCTTTTTCCTTCCCTTTAAGATCAGTTTAAGGTTGTAATCCTGTATTTCTTGACTCCTGAACACCTCTATACTGACATCTTCCCACTGCTGTTTTTAAAATTTCTCAGTTTGTTACCCAACCCATCTGATTCTTCAAAGATTAAGAGCTTTCTACATGGTAGAAAGTTCATATGAGATTTTGTTCACTTGGAGAATTAAGCCTCATCTAGAAGAGGGAACACATTATGACAGTTGGGTTTTATGGCCAAGACCTGAAATCCCTGAGGTCCTGTCCCTTTGGCAGTACCTGTCAGAGCTGCTTCAGAGACAAAATACAGTGGAAACAGAGGACACAACTGCAAGGTCATCTGAAAAAGAAGAGCTACCAAAAAAACCTGCTGATTGCCAAAGGCTGCCGCATTCCCAAGTTTAGAGAGTCTGCAACACATGGTGGAGATCAATTAAGAAGTGTAGACACCAACATATTAGATGACTCTGTATGTGGAATTTCTCTGATAAAGGGGTTTGTTGAAGCTGTGAAAAAAGTTTGACATTTCCACAAAGAATTTCTTTTGCACTGAACTGGAATTTGCTAACAGAAAGAGCAAGAGGCTCTTTTAGGAATGGCATATCCCTAAGGCATTACACATAGTCTTTTACTACCGTAGCAAATTTTGGTTTCTTGCCATTTTATTGCCTATTACAAATAGACAGCAATGATTTGGTTTTCAATGTTTTGGGCTTTATTAAGAAGAAGTAAAAACGAAAAGAAACTAGAAAGTATTAATTCTAGGAAAGGGGAAAGACAGAGATCATTAACATGTAACACACAGATCCAGTCATCTGATCATATCACAGCAATATTATTGCTGCTGGCAGAAAGTAAACTTCATGTAAGATTTTTGTTACTTTATAATTAAACGTTGCAACTGCATAGTGGTTTATCAGATATTTTTCCTGCTCTCATGTTGAAAATGATAACAACCCAAACTAATTTGATTTTTCCTTATTTGCAATTTTACAATAAACTGAAATCCTGAGGGGTTCCACAGCAGATGGATGACTGTGTTATTCTAATTACAACTAGCTACAGGTTTACAAAGCTGTCATTTTTTAAGATAATCAATTTCTTGTGTCAAGAAACATGACAAAAACTGAATATCCATGTGCTGTACTGAATCCACTTTCATGAAAATTGTGACTTCTCTTCATTCAACAACTATTAGAAACTGTTTTTCAGTTCCTCAGACTCAAATTTATTTCAGAGAATGGTGGACACATGCAATTACCGAGCACATGTTTGGCTTACTCAGTGTGAAGCTAGAAAGATGTTTCCTCTAATAACTCATTAGCTTTACCTAATAGAGAAAAATGTCTCCACTGTAACAGTAGTTCTAGGATTCCGCTTAGACAGCTCTTACGCAAGAGTATAGGAAAAAGATACTGTGAAATAACATGGCATTCCATAATTCTCCATTTCATAAAGATTAGCAAAAAACCCTGGGAAATGTACTAAAATCTGATCACTCATTATGCAACCAGTGAGAAACTTAATTTTAAACAAATAAGGTCTGATAAAGATTTGAGTGTGCTCTGTTTGGCCCTCTGGTACAAACAGAGGAAGCATAATGCAGACTTGGGCTCTCAAAGCACAATAACTTACCTTCATAGCAAAGCCAAACTGTACTTTTTATGATGTTTAAAAAAGAACCTGAAATGAGTGTGAATTTAGCTAAACAACCAATTTTTACAATCAAGCCCTTTAACTGTTTCAGAGTGGAGTATGATCATAGATTCAATTGTGGAGCGAGACTTCTGTTTCATGTCAACCAGCATGAATTTACTGGCCTAAGCCAGCTTCCCTGGTCAAACCTTATTGGTACACCTGTCTGAAAAAGATGCTAGGAAATTTTAATAACTATTTTCCTATAAAAGTTAAAAGAAACCCTTGATGAAACATGTGCTGTTTGCCTGACCAATAGTCTCTCCTGGGCTGGAGAACTTTTCACAAAAATGTCTGTGATAATGGTGTTTCTGACAAGGAAAGAACACAGCAAGATACCATCAGCCCTTTGCCTACATTTCATATCAGTTTCTTACCACCAGATTACTGACTATCCTTGAGAAGACTTCTTACTTTCCTATTTCCAAGCTTGTCTTCATTAAAGTAAATGGAATATCAAAAGCATTTGCACATAAAAACTGTTCATCAGACAACCCTTTAAATATTGGAGCCTTTATTATGCCTCAAGAGAAGTTGAAAAGTAAATGACAAACTAATGCAGGACAACACAAAACATTTCTAGGATCTTCTAAGAAAAAAATAATATTGTAATAGAAATAATTGTCACTTCAGCAACTCTCTTCATTAAGCAAAGAGACCGCCTCTCAAATAAAATTGAGGATATGCTCACAAGCTTTCAGAAGGTAAAGGCCACCACATAAAAGAAAGAGAACTTTTAAATTACTAAAGGGGGTTTATGCTTTGAAACTTCAAAGGCATGTCTGAAGTCTCCAAGGATACTATATTTGCATCTTAGGGATGGGATATCGGTATAAATAAGAGACTTTCCCCACAGCAGGTTTAGTTCTCCACAATTAGTGGCACAATAAGTACTCTAAATGCCTGTACTACAACCTCAGAGGAGTCCTGGACAAACAGTGAAGAGTGAAAGTGCATTTTCCAGCAGATATTAACATTGCTTCTAAATCTTCTAATTTTGTCATTGCTTCAAAGTATTAAAATGCATTACTTTACACTCAGAATAAATCAACTTTATCATTCACCCTTTATTCTTCACTGTAGGCATGATGCCTGTACAAAATGAACACTCAAATTACTCTGACAACAATAACAGTACTTTAATATATATCATGTAACATAAATTGCATACCTTTCAGTTGATTATATATTGTGAAGCTTTCAAAAGGGGAGCCAGATTGCTTACACCATCTTGAATATTTATGTCACCAGCTTTGCACATCACACTATACTGGGTGTCAATAAATACTCTGAATCATACCCTCACCTGTTGTGCATCTCCATCTTTCCATTACACACACTAACATAAAAGTCCATCACTAATAATACTGTACTTTTTATTCAAGCACATTATCTTTTGCTCCAAAGTGAGGCACTTTCCACAAGTAAAGTAATGAATTTCTGAGCTGTTACAGAACATTTTAAACAACGCCCACAATGCTATAGTTACATTTAGAATAAAAGTAATTTAAATATGGAGAGGTTGCATGGCAATAAATTATCAGGAAACTGACCTTTATAGTTTCCAGTGCTGAAATAACAGTCTGCTCGGCTTTCAGAAAGATGTGACACGAACTTTTCAATTAATTCTCCCAAAACTGCAAAATGTAAAAACCCATTAAAACATTAGAAGAAACGAACAAAATGTGGAATTACATTACCTAACAAAATGACAATATGTGAGAAAGTAAAGCTATTTAAATTCCTGCATATTTATTTATGTTCTTATGGTGGAACAACTCAAAGCATGCATTGTGCTTTTGCATTCCTAACACTATTCCTAACTTAAATTAAATTTTAATAGCTTCACTGAGAATATATTCAGTGTAAACAGAAAGAGAATTCCATATTATCTTTATATCCTCCAAGGATTACTTAAGAATGTGTTACACAGTTTGAATATGAAATGAAAATGAACTATAATTAAACTAGAATATCTTACCACATTTGTCTGTGTATCTAGACAAGAAAACAAACAAACAAAAAAACCAAAAACCCCAACTAAACTCAACAACGCACATGCAACCAAAAACTAACACCACCCCAAAATTATGCTAATGAAATACAAGAAGTTTTAAGGGCTGTTCCCAAAAAAACCAATATTAAACTACTTGTAACATCACAAGATAAAAATCAGTCACTTAAAATTATGTAACAGGAGCATTTCCTTTGGGAAATTCTGTATTTAATGATGGCCATAATGTTCTTATTCAATTCTTGCTATGGAACTGAGTCTGAAAATACTACATAGATAAGTGAGATGCTGACATCTGTTCGCTACAGAGGAAATCTTATCTCCCACATTAAGCAGATGTGAGCCAGGAAGTAAGCAAGAACTATCAATGACCAATCATTATCGAAACTGTCCCTGATACCTCAATTGAGCAAGTCTGAGGGTAGGGCAATTGGGCACATGACACCATACAAGTTTAAACAAAGGATACAAGGAAAACTTTACCCACACTGCATGGAGGAGGCCCATATAAGTTAAGCCTTATTAAGAATTTAAGATAGGAACAATGAACAGCTGCTGTTGTCTTGATAAACAGGATTTAAAACATAACTTTAAGACATAACTTTCTTTTCACAATAATGCAAAGCAAGGGAGTGTATTTAGAGAACAATGAATGCTGCTACCTATGGGATTTCCTGTGTACAGGCCGCATCTTACCATTTCTTTGGCAGCACCTCAATTTAATAGTAATTAAACTTCAGCTCCTGTTCCCCCATTCTTGCACATAACTCCATGCAGGGGGTTTTGCTGACCTTAAACTGAGTAATTCATAGAATCATAGAATGGCCCAGGTTGGAAGGGACCTTAAAGATCATCTAGTTCCACTACACTGTTTAAGCAGACAACTGTATGAGCAGCTGTAGCAGCACAAGTAAGGCACAGCAATCTGTGGTGGCAGCGGCAATGGAGAAAGCTAGAAAACTCTTGCATTTGCCTTGTTGACTGGGAAACTATTACAGGAGACTGCAGAGGAAACTCTTTCAGGAATGAGGAGGAAGAGAAAGACAGAACCTCCACCCACAGTCTGATGCTTGTTATGCCAGAAAGAGAAAAAAAGGTATCATAATTAACTCTTCTTTTGACCATTTTAAGTTAACATATTGACTTTAAATCATGATATTCTTTTTGTTTTGATTACTTGTCTACTAAAACATTTACAGAAATTAATTTACACTGAATTGAGTCCATAAAAAGTTATTAAAAGGTTTGAGTTTTGGTAACACTAAAGAAGTTTCAGTACAACAGCTAAACAGGGATTTACAGTTAAGAGTTGCCAACTCAACAGTAACAGAATTAATTTTGCACTGCAAAGGACTACTAAATTAAAACAAAAAAATTACTTATGTAATTTACAGTCATATGCAATCCTACAGTGAAAAGAAACTGCTAATTAAATACAACATAGGTATTTTTAATCATGGTTAATAAACCACATGGGGCTAGAAACAGCAATTTATTTTACAAAGGAGTAACAATTTATTTCATTTTGGGAGAATAAACAAACTCACTAATCACATAGTGGAATTTGGCCCACAAAGAGTGTATCAAATATTTGTGTAAAATGAGCAAATGTGTTTATTCCTGGAGCAGTAGACAGTAAAGTGCAGAAATTAAAATTAAAGTTTTTAACTAGCTATAAGTTTACTGTATGACTATTAGTATGGCGATTACTGAAATATGCCATACTAGAGTAATAAATGGGAATGATGTTAAGACTAAAATACCCCATAACTCAGAAAATTTAAAACCAAGTCAGGACATTGTACGTATCTTCCCTTTTTGTTAGAAGGCATCCACATGCTTGACCTAGTAGTTGAATACTTCAGTTTAGTGCTGGCATTAGTAAGAGAAGTGACAGCTCAACTGCTAAGCAATTTTTTGAAACTCAATCACTAAACTGATTTCCAACATTTGAAAGTATTCCTCTTAAGTGCCTATAAAGATCTTTGAAAAGTTTTTAAACAATTTTGAGAGGAAGACAAACATAAGAATTTATCAAAACACACGTTCATACATAAATAGAGGTTTTTCACAGGACACTGTCTCTTTCAAAGGAATGTCCATGTGAAATGACAAGTAGCTATTTTAACTTTTATCTCGACACTATCATGGAAACTGTTACACTGATTCTTCATTTAACTGGGAAAGTAGACAAAAGAAATTTAGGCAGGTTTTTGTAGACTACAGTGAGTATGGCTGTAAAAGCCCAAATTGGTATGTGGCCTGCCAAGTTGGTGAAAATGTTGATTGCCTTAAATTATAGTATCCTGGCTGTATTAGAAGTTTTTAGGAGACTGGCAATCACCACATGCAAATTTAATTCACACACAAAATAAAGGGAATTTTGATGTAGGAATGTATAACCATATACAAAATAAATGAAAGAGTTTTAAATTACTGCAGTATGCTCATAAGACAACCAAATTCCTGCAGGTTTTTTCTTCTTTGAGGGACTTGTGTACAAAAGAAAGGTAACTGCAATGACATTAAACCTGCATATGACCATTGATTAAAAAAAAAAATCATGTGATTAAAATTCTTTTAATAGGTGATGACCATGAGAGGTCATCTACTTTCTACTTTGAAAGTTTTAAGTCAAAAAGATGAAAAACTGCAAATAGCATCAGATTCTTTTGGACCCTGTAACGTAACTAGTGTTACTGGAGATCGTATACTCTACAATCTATACTGGATCATCTTCTATGATTCAGATGTTTCAGAGGACCTTATGGGAAAATATAAAAAAAAAAACAACACCTCTCTTCAGAGTTAACAGTGTCTTGCCTGACTTGTGTAGAGGTTAAAAATCGAAGTGTGAAAATCTTAGAGCAATGATTCTTTTGTAGGAGTAGTGTCAGAAATTTGCAACTCTATCAACCATACTTCAGTTTAAGGAGTGTATGAAAAACACAGGTAGCAATTCCATTCTTAATGGCAACAACAGGAGGACTTTCAATTATTGTACATTAAAAGGACCAAAGAAGAAACTGAATTTTCTTTGAAAACAAGACAATAAAAATTCAGACAGTGATTCCATCAGAGATGAAGGTTGTATCTTCTTTATTAATGGGAAAAACAGCCTTTCAAATCTTAATCAAATGCCATAATCCTTACACACCTGCATGCACATTCACATGCACTTACACTGCTTAATGGATACTTGTTTGGAAATGGCTCCAAACTGGTTTGGGGGACAGAAGCAAGAAGTTTTAATCTGCAATTGCTCTTCCTGCAATCAAACCTGGACATTAAACCATCAACCCCTACACTGTGGATCCAGGGCAGTTTGTTCAGTCCACCCAACAAATCCGTGATTCCCCAATTTAGAGTCCATAGAGATGACATCCATAGCTCTTCCCTTGTCCTGATGCCAAAGAGGTTTTTGATTTTTGATTTTTCACATTTTGTAGATTTTAGAAACACAGTAGATGTAGCACTGTAGATTTTAGTGGGTTAATATTTAGCAGCTTATAGTATAAGGTACTTCTATCTCTACCCCTGCTCCAGAACAGGCCGTTAAGATCTGCCAGCTATTTAGTCTCTTTCTCAAGGTACCAGATTGGAGGATATCAGAGGGAACATAAACACAGAGCAGAGTGACCCAAGGCCCTGGAGAGCATCCAAAAGACCTTTATGTGCTGAAGAAGAGGAGGAGGATGAAGACAAAGGGTCCTGGCAACCCCAGTCCCAATTCAGCAGGGAGTGGGAACTGGGAGGGGACAGAGGTGGAACTGGACATGTGGACAGTAGTGATTGGATAGATTATATTGTAAAAGCTATGGAAATCAAAGCTTGCTTTAGCGCGCAGCTACGTATTCCTGGATGAGCGGGGCTGCTCATTAAAGTAACTACCCCTTATCATATCTCCTACAAAACTTGGCTCAGAGTCTTTTTTACAGACTTTTACGGCAACAGTCCACTGATATACTTGCTCCATAATAAAGGGACATGAGGTAGGTCAGGCAGGACTTTCCTTCAGTGAAGCTGTGGTGGCTTTCTTGAATCACCTCCCTGTCCCCCAAGTGCTTCAGCATATCTTCTAAGAGGTTCTGTTCCATAATCTTCCCAGGCAGAGGTGAGGACACCACGACATTTCAAAAATCATGGATAGTGCCTTGGAAACTACATCAGCCAATTCCCTTAGGACTCTGGGATGCATCTATCAAGTCCCATAGACTTAATTACAATCAGGTTCCTCAGATGGTCATTAGCCTGATCTCTTATGCTGGAAGAGACTTTGCTCCCCCAGTCCCTGTCTTGCAGTCCATCCATTTGAGAGGCATGGGAAGAGAGATGGACAGGGAAGACTGAGGCAAAATATTTAAATATAATCTTTCATTGCCTTTGAATCCAGGAAAACCTTTCCATCAAAAACTAAAGTCCCTTTTCTCTTTAGTTCTATATAAAAACTGAGGGGCGATGAATGAGATCCCCTCCTTGTTGAAATGCTGGTAAGCTGTACAGTAAACCTTGATACAAGCTACATTTACAATGCGTCATTAGGTTACTTCGATAAATGGCCACAGTTTAGCATTTTGTTATCTTGAATTAAAAATACCACAACAGCACACAACAGTCACACCTAATGAAAATATTCTCTTATTGGTTCTTTATCCTATAGGGAAAGTTCTGCAGTTACTTTCAACTTTTTGCCACAATTGCTAATGGCTGCAGCACAAACACATCACAGTGACACTGACTCAAAGGACCACAGTACTTTTTGTCAACGTGTTTTGATAGAGCTATCTCAGATGATGCAGAGCTCACGAAATATTACTGGATTCCAGAACACTGTTGATCATAACTACGCTGCTCCATCAATCATTTTGCTTGTAAAAACTGAAGAAAAATCCAATGTTTTCCAGTAAGACTTCCCACACAATTTCAACAGTTGCTATCTTTTCTTCTCATTTTGTTGTTTTCTTTTAAGAAAATACAACTTGAAGGTAATTTAATAGTCCCTAAAGAATACTGGTGATCTAAATCCCGATCCTCAGGGAGACAGGCAATGGAAATTCTGAATTACTCCATGGAGAAAGCAATTTTAGCAAAGTTCACTATCCCTATCCATATCCACATATGAATAGAAAGCTTCAGAAGAATTATTAGGATTTGGGGACTGAGTATCTCTCATTATGAAGGGGAGAATGTTAGCATATAATTGATATTATCTCTGCAACATCCTTAAATTATCTTGCTTTGGGTTTAAAGTTTCCTAAGAGAGGAGAGGATTAAGGATGTTGAATCTGCCCAGAAGTCAGTTGCTGATACAACATTAACCAGGAACAGATGAAAAAAGAAGTTGCTGGAGTTGAAAACAACAAAAATGCCTTCTGCCACACCTGAAGGACAAAAAGGGGGAGACAGTTGAAAAAGGCACAGCTAAAATACTCAAGCCGAGACTCAACAAACCACTTCCCAGTCATGTAAACAATTCAAACATGCAATATACTAAGCCTAGATTCACACAGGCCAATAATTTTCCACATAGATATAAGCTATTTCTGAGAGGAGTTGATTTGTCTGTGTCTCTTCTTGTTGAAGTTTAGATGCCAATACACAGAAAGCTCTTATCTAGATGTACTAAAAATGCTTCAGGGAGGCCACAATTATTGTAAGGAGTAGTCCAAAAGATGCCAAGACTTAATCTGACCACAGGCTGTACCCATGGTTCTCTAGGTGACAAGTAACCCAAAGACATACGCAACAAGCAGCTATATAACTATAGCATCCACAAATCTGTGTCACCTTTATAGAAGGAATGATAGGAAGAACATATTTGTCTTAGCTTACTGTGCTTAAAACAGCAGAATGTAGGTGCTGGTTTTCTAAAATGTTTTGCTTTTAGATGACCAAGAAATATCTGACACTTTCAGTCCTGACACGTTAAAAGACATACAAGCCTGAGGAAGGTTTGTATCATCTTTCAGCAGCTCAATAAAGCCTTTCAAAACTGGACCTTGGTGTTTGAGCACAGAAAGTACTTAAAAGCTACAGTCGGAGGTGATGCTTTGGCAGAGAAAATGTCAATCCAAGAATAAAGATGGACATTCCCAAAAGTAATGCATTATCAGAGCATTTATCACCAAAATATTAACCAAGTCAATGTGAGAGAAATCAACATGAGAAGAGTGAATTAGAGATACCATACTGATGGAGTTCAAGCAGGTTCTATAGATTCAGCATCTGTCAGTAATCCTGCCACCAGGATTACCACAAAATATTTTAATAAATAAATACACACTACACTATACAGTCACTGAATCCAATGTTTTCTGTGCTTATGATGTTCTGGTTCAACTCCTGTAAATGTCAGCCTCCCTTAGAAAGGGCCCAGTACAGGAAGTGCAAATATGCATCATTGTTCTGTAAAGCTTGGAGATTGCTCCATCTGTAACTATGGAGGAAGTTTTGATTTCTGGGCATCTGGACAGAAGTCTCTCAGCCCTCTGAAATCTGGGAGAGCTTCACATGCAGCAAAAGGTATATCGCAGCACAGCTGTGTCTCTTAAAATGGATTCAATGTTGTCTCAAACCAGAGAGCTGGCAGACATTTTGCAGCCTCAGAAATATCTCCAAGCAGATATACAACATCTGAAGAGCTTTGTATCCACATTAAATTACAAGCACTTACACTGAGTTCATATTACTATTGTTTTGTAGTGCCTTTATTTATTTAATTTCTGTTTCATTACGCTATTCTGGTTCTACTTTCACATTTTTTGTATTGTTTGTGAAAGCACTTGTAGATTATATCCATGTGAGGCTTAACAACAATTCCACAGACACTTTCTTGCTGATTTTTACTCCCAGTTCCATCTTAGCTGGAAAGAGTTATCCAGAAGCAAGCGTAATTTTTTGCTTTGGCTTAATACATCATAATGACTCTCTTTAATTCCTCACTCTAGCTGGTATCTCCAACAGTTACAGAAAACAAACTACACAGTTTTTGAGGCTATGTATAGATTACTACAAAACACAAAAGGAAATACTCTTCCTTTTCTTTCTAAGCCACCTACTTTAAGTATATGTTGTTTAGTGAAAAAAATAGTTTTTTTTCAGCAAGTCCTTTTAGATGCTGAAACACAGATGAACAATTTTCAAAAAAAAGTTCATATAATCCCAGATGAGATCAGTCTAGAAAAAATGCTTTCAACTAAAATTGATTTTACAAAGACTAAATTATTTATGCTTCACAACATATAACATAAAAAAACCCTCACTGAACTACTAGATCAGAGTCATGCAAGAAAAGTAAAAATACAATTTTGATGAAAAAAATCTAGGGGTTTTCAATTGCTGCTCTTCAGTTTAGTTTCCTTATACTAGCAGAAACTCATATAAAATACATCCAGTTATTTTTGAATGGTGAAGAATATCTATTTGTATATCTATTTCACAAAGCTGCCTGAATACACACATTTGTGGATGTGTACACTATCATGTATATTATTAAGTGCATATATGCATTACATAAAAATACATCTATATTCTGTCTATATATACATTCTTCCAAATGGAAGGTGAAAGCTCTAATTTACAATCACCGAAGACTACAGACTCAAGCTCGTTTCAAACGAGCAATAAGAATAGAAAGCTCAGAATCCAGAATAATTCAACAATTACTGACTTTAACCACATCATACGAATGATAAATTTGAATCAGTTCTTATATAAACAACTTAATCTTGTGTCAGGGAGGTTTAGTTTAGATATTATCAAGAAGTTCTTCACCCAGAGGGTGGCTGGGCTCTGGGACAGGCTCTCCAGGGAAGTGGTCACAGCACCAAGCCTGACAGAGTTCAAGAAGCATTTGGACAGGGCTCTCAGGCACATGGTGTGACTCTTGGGGATGATTCTGTGCAGGACCAGGAGCTGGACTCGATGATCCTTGTGGGTCCCTTCCAATTCAGCATATTCTGTGAAACTGCCCTGGAACTTTTATATTGCTATACAATTTATCATAAAATTCAGATCTCTTATGTAAAACAAAAATGCTGGGCTACTTTTATCCTGTATAAAAGATCCCTCATTTGTCTTTACTGACAGTTGTATTAACTGCATACCTAAATAATAGAAATGGCAACCTTTGGCATCTCTAAACGAGAAGTTAAACTACATACTGATCATCTGACCATAACCAGAATGGTTATGGAAATGGAAGCCAACAATTTCTGAAAACACCTGGTTCTATACGGTATTGCAAGTGAATTATTACATCTGAATTCTGACAATTTATGTCATATAGATGATCAATGTTTTTGATTTGGCTGTTTTTTTTTAACTGATCTGTACCAGTGCTTCTGCACGACCACACTGTTTACTAGAAAACACATGTGAAAATTAAGAAAACCCTGAACGAGTGGGTTCTTTGATGTACAGTATGGCTTAATTATGAAAGTTTTTACTGCAGCTGGCTATTAATATAATTTCCTAACCCATTTTAAGTCATTCACTGATCTCTGAGAAATGTGTATTTTCTTTCAGGCTCTCTTTTTCATTTTCTCAGCATGTCAGTAATGGACTCTTTAGAGATCTGAAACAATATTTGAGCCCTCTTTCTATGTCAAATTTCACTGAAAACACAGAGGGATTATGGTCATAAAGACAGAAAAGTAGCACATATAGCATAAACCCTGTTTTCCTGGGAAAATCCCACTGAAAGTTTTCAAAATCAACTAAAAATTATTGACTACTTGTACTGATAACATAATCCTCAGTTAAATTTTAAAGAAGAGTTGCTTACTAGTGGTCTTCTGTTTGCTTCCTTTGTTAAACTCATTAAGTCATACTCACTTGGTCCACTGATACTATCCGATCTGGTTTTCATGACTTTGCAGAACTGTTTTCGACAATGTTCTGTCCAGTCAGTTGGCTTCTCTGGACTTTTTAAGAGTGTTAAGAGCTTGTCAAGATCTTTATCTAGAAGAAATGAAAAATTAGTGTTATTCTGTAATGATCATGGAATGATATAGAATGGTTTCGATAAAATGGGACCTTAAAGACCATCTAGTTCCAACCCTATCATCGTGGTCATTTTTGGCAGACCTCACACCTTTGGAAGAAAAGGCTACATAAGTATCCTTTCACCTAAGAGAATTAAACTGGAGAAGTAGTCCTAAAACTGATGTCATTCTGCTTTATACAAAACAGAAATACTCATTCTACATACTGATGGGGTTTTGTGCTTATTTTGGCTGGGGTGGAGTTAATTTTCTTTAGAGTGGCTAGGATGGGGCTATTTCTTGGATTTGTGCTGAACACAATGCTGATAATATAGAGATGTTTTTGTTACTGCTGAGCAGTGCTTAGACAGAGTCAATGCCTCTTCTGCTTTCATACTGCCACACTGACAAGGAGGCTGAGGGTGCATGGAAAACTGGGTGCAGACACAGCTGAGACATTTGCCCCCACCCAACCAAAGCAATACTTCCCACGAAATGATTCATCAGTATATAAAGTAGGAGAAAGAAAGGGGAAAGGAGGGATGTTCAGAGTGATGTTGACATGATTATAGTTGACATGGTGGTATTCAGTAAAAGGTTGGACTTGATCTCTGAGGTTTTTGCCACCTTTTTTCTCTTCAGCATGTTCACAGACCTCCTTTGAACACTCTCCAGGGCTTAATATCTTTCTTACATTGTGATGCCCAAAACTGTACACAATATTTAAGGTGAGGCCGCACCAGTGCAGAGCAGAGTGCAACAATCCCCTCCCTCAAACCAGTTGGTGATGCTTCGCCTGATGCCCCCCAGGACACAGTTGGCCCTTCTGGCTGGCAGGGCATTGCTGACTCATATTCAACTTGCCTTCAACCAGGACTCCCAGATCCCTTTCCATGGCACTATTCTCTAGCCCCTAATTCCCTAGTGAGATGGCAGCACAATTTGCAGACATGAAATGAAGCATGATAAAACAGCAACGTAACAGTGTTGCACAGGAAATTTCTGTTTTTTTCTGTAAGGGGGTTTTCCTCAGAAGCTGTCACTTTGGAAGTGTATGCCTTCAGGCTGCTAGCACACCTATCGAGTAAATTTGCCAAAAATATATTGGGCTCCATATGTTATAGAATTCTTACAACGCCTTTGCTGATAATCTCCAGTGTTTCTCAGCATTAGCACAAAGACTTAAATTTGGGACAAACCCTTAGACTAAAAGTATACTTTACTGTTGCTGAAATGTCTCTTTGCAAGCTTTGTGTTAACTTTCAGAGAACCTTAGAAATTTTAATTGAGTTTTCTTTAGAATCTAGGTGTACCCAACATGCTCCAGCCCAGGGCAACAGGTTTTTGCTGGTCCAGTTAGGGGCAGCAACAATGTAATTCAGGCATTTTTTTTAACTTTTGAATGATTGACTCTTTACCTGCATATTATTAAAACACAGTCTTACAATACAATTGTTATATATGAGGTTCAAATATAACATTTTTCATTACATGTTCAGCTCGCTTATAAAACAAATTTGTGGGACATTTTACAAAAAAAGCTTTTTATGAAATATTCACTTTTAATGAAAAGAAAGAATTTCAAAGATTGCTCCTTAGTGTTACTCCTATTTTGCTACTAAAGACACATTCTCTCTTTACAATGGGGAGATATGCCTTCAAAATTAAAATTGCCATTGATGCCATGACAAAAGGACAGTAAGTGTGTTCCCTTCTCTCTTCGCTAGAAGTGATTTTTTTCCACTTCTATTTTCTACTAAGTTAGAGAAAATTTCATGTTTTACCAGTTCTCTAGAATAATGTATACTGCCTGTAGCAGTAAGTTTCATAAACAGCTGACATTCAGAAATTTGAAAACAGTACCATAGTGACAAATGTAGAACCAACATGTGTATCATACCTGAAATTGTTAAATTGGCTTTCAAAAATACTACATCTGTACTTAAAGCCTAAAGAATTCTTCTTTAAACAAAAAATGTTCTGTAATCAAAATTTGTCTCTTGGAATTCACACTGAACAATGAACATTAGCAAGCTACCATGATGCATGATGACACAGCACAGTGAAAATTACACACAAGGTAGTAATTAAAATAATGCATACGTATGCTTTGGGAAATCAAAGAGGAAATAATTTCTTACTACATGCAACATTTTTTTAAAAATGTTAATGTATTGGGAAGGGCTGACTATTTAAATTATTTTTCTGAAGCCAGAGCAAATTTCAAGTTCAAATGTCAAGTCATTTTATAAAGTAATTTTATGCAAGATAAAACTGATCAAACTCTTCCAAAATGGAAACATTCAATTAGACTGCCTCTCCTCAGGCAACTTGGTTCCCAGAGAACTTGAAGCTGCTTTGAAAGGCGTTCTGGCCAATTTGAGAGGAAAAAAATAGATGGTATTTGTGAGAAGGTAAATGCACATGCACCTGCTCCAGCTGTGCACAATCCCTCCCTCTGCTGTGAGATCATGCAGTTCTTGTCATTATGGAAGGATTGTATCCTGCACTACTACTAACTATTCACTAAGGTGATGAAAGCTCTTCATACTATGCAAGCTCTTTTTTGTTCTGTTTCTACATTTTTGACACTGTATAGAAGTGAATTCTGTCATGAATGACGACTTCTCAATAGAGATTCAACAATTGTTTGAGCCAGTCTATGGCTATTTAGCGTATTTGCTGTTACTTTTATTTCTTTGTAGCATTTCAAAGTACTATTTTCAAACTATCTTATTCTTTTAAGATTATTAGAATATTTTCAAAAGAATTGCAACATTGCATATAATTTGTTTTAAGCTCATCCAAAGACTTTAATAATTTATAATTAGTAAATTGTATCCTTCTCATTGGAAATTATTATAAAATACATAACATTTAAAAATAAGTTTATTATAGTAACTTAAGATCATTAATAATTACTCCACATTAATGAACCTGAAATATCTTTGTTCTCAAATAACTAAATCCTCAGTCTCTTTCCAAATAACATGCACTGATGCTTAGTACAGCTTATTTAGGAAAATTTAATGTGAAAAAAGATTTAACTCTCAGTATTGTCAGTAGGATTTCTAGTTCTTTCTCTTCCCTTTTCTGTTATTTCTGTAACGTGAATATTGAATAAAATCTTAGAACTGAAAATCAACATTCCTCTGTACAAGTTAAATAGTTATTTTACTTCCCAAAGGATTGCAGTGACTCAGTTTGGCAGACAAGGGTCACAGACTAGAAACTGAGATTTAAGCAGTCAACTTACCAGAGACCAGGCTGAAACCTTGATTTGTCTGAAGGAAATAAAACTACTAAAAAGTATCCTCCAGTAATTTCAAGCAAACAGGATTTCAAGATAATGATATCTCTGCTGCCTCCTCCTGGTTTCTTGATGAGAGTCCTATTTTTCTTTGCATAGTTTGTCTCTCTAACATTCTTCCTCTCTAGCTGGCTTTACAAACTTAAATCTTTATTTTGTGATTGCTGAAATGAGCACATGCTAGTATCTAGAAACTAGTATCTAGCAATGTCCATGTAGTAGTTTAAGCCTTAGTTTTAGTTAGGCCTAGATGTAGGCCTTAATTTTAGTAGGCCCTGATAGTGTTACATAAATTAAGAGTGACAGGTGTCACCTGACTTAAGCAACCAAAGAAATATTTCACACCAGATGAAACAAACTGGAATATAAATACAGTAGAGCGGGAGGAGTTTGGTCTTTCTGACCGTGGCTGGGGTGGAGACAAGACGCTGCTGCTCCTCTGCTAGTTAGGCGCAAGCACTTGCTGCGTGCTACTATGGTATCTTAGGAAAGTAAAATGTTTGTTATTAGTTTTTTCTGCTTGGGTCTGTCCCTCGGGAGATTGAGTTCTCTTGAGTGTTTTTGTAGCTGGAATGGTGGGATTTGTGTTTGAAAGAGTTCAGTTTTCTGTTCTGTGGGGAGGTGAAGGAATTATTTGTTATAACTTGTGTAGGTGTGTGTTATATTGTAGTTTTAATTTTCTCTTTTCTGTATAAATACATAAACCATTTTTAAGTTTTAGAATTTTTTTCCTCCCTTTTCTCAGTGCAGGGAAGGAAGCTTTGACTCTATATTGGGCAGTTGGCATTTTGCCAGCACAACTGAACACACTGTGCATCCAAAATTATACTGTCCAAACATGTAACCTTTTACAATGTTAATTTATACTCCAACAACAAGGAACGGATATAAAGGTTGCAGGATTAACAGTATTTTCTGAAGTTTTGCTTAATACCATGGACCACTGTATTCGCCTTAAGTTTCCTCTGGTAAGGTAGTATTTAATACACATGGATCTCAAGCAACTTGGAAGATAACCGATGCAGATAGGTGTGTGTTCTGTCTGTCATCAGGACAGTGAGCAGCAAGCAGCCTACCAAAACCAGGAAATCATTTCTACATAACTGGTGGACTTCTTCCCTCTCAGTCAAGGAGGATGCAAGACTTAAGATCCTCGGAGACCACACAAGAGCGTTTAAACTCAAATGAAAGAGAAACAAGCTTAAGATCCATGTAACCAAGATTCTGTAGCTGTCATGAATTTAACATATTCATTACATATTGTAACTGGCATTGTCTTGGGTTGAGCTGGCAAAATGCCAACTGCCCAGCACAGGGTCAGAGCCTTCCTGTCCCCCACCCTCCGCGGAAAAAGGGAGGAAAAGAAAAACTCTGGAAACTCAGACTAGGTTTAAACTTAAATTATATGTATTTATACAGAAAAGAGAAAATTAAGAAAAACTACAATATAACACGCACTTACACAACTTAGATATAACAACAATTTTTTACCTCCCACGAAAACCAGATTTCATTACTCTAGATTCATAACATGCTCTAAAAGACACCCAACCCAGCAAGGCAAAGGAGAGAGCATAACAATAAAATGTTTCTACTTCCCTGAAACTAAACCAAAATACAATGTAGCAGCGGCAGGAGCAAGGCCCAGGACAGCAGGGCAGCAGCAGCAGGTCCTGCCTCCACTGCAGACATGATGGAACTGAGAAACTCCTACCTCTCTCAGGTTTGCGTCATCTGGTATGAAATATTTCTTTGTTTGTTTAAGTCAAGTGATACCTGTCTCTCCTTCTCTGAGCCTGCTAATCTGAGGCCCAGATAAAACTACCACAGGCATTATATTATGGAAATTTTCTGCATCTCATTTTCTTCCAGGTAAACCACTTGCTCCCCTTAACTTGTCATTAAATGTGGATTATCACTTTTGTCAGCAGGTCATCAAAATACAAAGACAAAAAAAAAAGTAAGGGAAGAACCTTGTGGGGTTTTTGAATGAAAATTGCTTCCAAAAAAACTCATGATAGCAAATAAAGGTCAGTTCACTTTCACAATTTAGAAGGCAACTATAACTTGCCCAATAGTATTGACACAGAGCTGGAACCTGAACAACCACACAGTCCTGGGCTACGTGTATTACATGTTACACCAGAGGTGTTCTAAATACACACAAATGCCAAGAGAATTCGGCTTTTCTTTCTCCTCTTTTCTGGTATGTCATTACATGAGTTCACTACTTACCTTGAATTAACAACTTGAATATTGTTTTTCTGGAAGAAATACCAGAATTGTTGAATGGGGTAATGACAGAAGATGAGGGAACAGAGGAAAAAGGGAAAAAAATTCAATAGAAAGAAATGAAAAAGCGAGGAAGAAAATGAGTAAGACATTCTCTACTGATGCTAGTGAGCTTTTAAATATACTCATGAGTGAAAAGAAGCTAATGTCAATTTAATCAATCTGCTACACTCCTGCTTTCTTCCTCATATGTGGTTATATTTTGCTTTGTGCTAGCATTGGTTGCTCTGTGTAGTCACCCACCACTTTTACGAGTTTATGAAGCTATGAAACTGCATGATAAATAAGCTACAGTATGCATGAAATCTGAACCACCACACCATAACTACAATTTTAAATTCACCTCCTTCCCTAAGAGGTGATGCTTTATAATTATTAAAAAAATTCTTCATCTAGCTTTTGTGTCTAAAGCAGGTAAGACCTAGGAAAATTTATCAACATTTTAGAAAATATCAGAAATGCAACAAGTCCTTTCTCATCTGATTATGCACTGTGATAAAACTGTTTTTCTCTGACCAAGAAACTAAGATCTGTAAATCCATGAGTATCTTATTCAAAATCTAAATTGAGAGATACTGAATAACCTGACTATATTATATTTGACTACTACATGAAAACAAATCCATTTAAGGATATATAATTCAGGAAACCCCATGTGTACAGTTCTCATAAACTTATTCACTTACTGCTCTTTCATGTTTCATTAACTTAGTGGACTTTAAAAGCAAAAGATAACAGGCTCATATATGAATATCAAGACAAATATAAAAGTCAAAGAAGTGCAGGTGATAAAGATGTGAAATTACAAGAAATAACAGCAAAGCTAACGTAGCTGATTCTTTGACAGAGGAAGTTTAGAAAAAAAAAAATTGAAGACACTGTTTGCTTCAGACAAGTAGTAAAAAAAGGGCTAAGATCAGATTTAAAAAACCAAACCAACCCAACCCCAAAATAAAAACACATAAACAAAACAAACAAAAACTCAAAAAAGCCCCCCCACAAAACCAAGACAGAAACATGGCAGCATGTTCCCATTTAAGTTAAAAGTATAAAACAAAGAACTCAGAGAACAGTGGTTGAGATAAATTATCAAAATACTTTAAGAACATTACCACAGATTTTTTTGGTAGCAATTCTGTACTGTACACATTCAGAAGAGAGGAAGATTAATGAATGGTGGGGTACCTAAGTTTAGGGAAATGCTAAGCAGTGAATGCATCACTGCAGAACATTTATGGATGCTTTTTCAGCAACACTCATTACCAACTGTCATAAATGTAGAGCTAGGAGTAGAAAAAGGAAACATCTTTTTTTTAAAATAGAAGAGTGAATATTACTGTTTAATAGAGTTCTACAGAGTTTAAGTTTTAATAATCTACACTATACTTAATATTACAAGAAAAAAACCCCTTTTTTATAGCTGTTTACCGAATAAGAAAGGACTATAATCACTCTTTGAAAACCACTAATAGTTCTTCCTCACATTATCCTAATGAAATAATAATTGAACAATTAAAACAAAAGAAAAGCAACAGGGGATCTTGCTGCAGTGTAAACAAGTGGAAACAGCATAATTAATTTCCACATGTAAATAATGATCCACATAAATCATTTGAAGCTTCACTATAAATTATCTTTGACAGAAGTGAATCATTAACATACTGCTATCCAATAGTTTTCAAACTCTAAGTACTGGCTGAAGGAATTAGTGCATATTAATACACAACCAAGTAAGTTTATTTTTGTATAAATCCTTTCTGACAGACACATTTATCATATGGACAAATACTGAACATCTGCAAAACCAGGGCAGATAGTTGCACACAGGGAGGAACTACAGATTTTCCTCAAATACAAATACACTTTTTGAGTGAGTCTACTAACTCAAAGTGTCATCATGAAATGGAGAAATTACCCCAATATTCCAATTCAGTTACTAATTTTACCACCATAAATTACAATAGATTAATTTTTGACACAGTGAGTCAAAATATCCACTTGCCAGTGTCTGTGAGCCCTACAATAGCATAGAATAATACCAATGGTGTTAAAAAAAGTGTTCTCTTAGATGCAGCTTTCAGGCCTTGGTGCTGGGAAACACATGTTCTGTACAGTCTCAGTTATCACTGCTCTCCTTTTTTTTAAAGGTTCTCCTCCCTTTCCACCCCAAACTGAACAACCAAAAAGATGCCGGTGTTGCACATTTACCACTGTCCTTCAAAAGAATTTAGAGAGGGAATAAAAAAGTCCACCCGTTTCCTAAGGTTTTTTTTCAAAGAGAACTCAGTGTGAGTAAGTCCTTTTTAGTAACAAGCCCTCTTGTTACTTTCTTTTTTATCCATGGTTTGCCTTATACTACATACAGTCACAGGCTACATGAGGTCTAGGGCTGTGGAAATGAAGCTTCCTGTTCCCTGACCTCGGTTCAGCCACACTAGTTCCAAAATACTCAGGGAGCAATTTCAGCTTGCACTCAGAAAAGCAACTTCCATTAGCTGAGACACTCTTCTGGGAAACAAAGGTACTGTTATTGCAGCTGTCCTTCAACTCCATCTAAAAGGAGGGTAAAAACCAGCAGTATCAGCAGAGTCATATTTGAGAGCACATCTGTAATTTCTTTTTTTTAACTCTCCCCCAGCCATCTCCAACATCTATTCTATAGATACATTAAAAAATATCAACTTGGATTATGTTTTTACACCTGACATCACAGTTATATGATGGATAGAGCACACATTTTAATAATAATGGCCAATCTTAGCGAACGAAGATTTGGGAAGGGCACTCCCCCCGTGGGTGTGCCCTCCGAGCCTGCACAGTGGATTTTTTAGGTGAGGCTCAGCGTGCGCAGAACTGGCCCCACCATTTAAGTCCTAAGGTTCATTTGCCACGGCCGAGCGAGCTTGGACAGTGACAGTGAAGTCCTTGGGACTGTCTACAGCACCCGGTACTGACCAGGGCTGACCCTGCTTGGCATCCGAGATCTGACGGGATCGGATGGCAGGGAGGCTTTAACTGCTGGGGACGGTCCATACTGAGACTCGAATTCGCGACCTTGGGATTCGGAGGCCGGAGTGCTCTCCACTACACCACGGGACCGCCCACACACATTTTCAAAGCAGAGAGAAAAGGTAAGCTTCTCTTCAGGTACCCATGTCATATGGGTAATAAGAGAGGAGGCAAATAAGAGGTCAGGGATGTACAGTTTCAGCCAAACTGTACATTCTTTAATAGTACTAAGAATCTTTTAGTCTTAATTATTCATATCATAGAAATGCCAAAAAAAAAGACAGGAATGATACTACACAGGTTACATAATGAAACACCACAGCCATTAAATCTGAACATAGACAGGTTCAGGGAACCACAAAAACACTGTGCTGGACTTCGATCCTTGATGACAGCTACAATGAAGCAGTCATGCATTCGCACTCATACCATGTACAAGTGTTTTCACGGCTGCAGAACAATTGCATACGTCTGTGTGAACCCTGTCCATCTCCCTGCACTGAAGCAGAATGAAAACTTAACAAGTGTTTTTCTAACCTGTTCTAAAACATCCAAGCAAGCTGAGCAAGTAACACACAACATGCATTCCAAATATTCACAACATCAAAGAAGTTGTGTAAAGGTCTCTTCTGTCTTATATAAATGTAACTCACAGATCTTTCTCATAATTGTATTTTAAATCTCTCTTGTGGAACGGCACTTCTATCACTGCAATATTTTAATGCTAAAGAATACACTTCAGATATTCTCCATTTTCTACTCTTGCTTTTGATTTCTTTTTTCCCAAGCACTGGAATAGTGATTTATGAATTTCATTCTTTTCATTTTGGTCTATTTACTCTAATACTCTCTTTCAAATAACTTAGGCATCCAGAAAGCTTCAGTCTAGCAAATCATATGTTTGATGATATTTTTTTTTTTTAATGTGAGTACTGAAATAGAACTTTCAATGTTTTGTTTTCCTTCTCTTTTTTTGAACAAGAAACACAATATTTTGATTCCTAAACAAAATGTGCCGTTCATTTTTCACTTATATAATCTTTTCTTCCATCACCTTTAATATCAAAAATGCCATTTCAAATTAAAATACTTCTTTGATATCGTTATTTCAATTCCTCATCAAATGCATTTGCAAACCTTTGAAACTTTATTTCAGCAAATTTACTGTTAGCCAAAGTTTTATACCAGTTTTCCTAGCTGTTTGTCATCCACAAAAGTGATGACTGTAATCTTTATTGCTTTATCCCACTAGGCAATGATGAGCAAGAGGATTGCTCTGAAGAAGAGAACAGAGAAGTTCTGAGGGATTCAATACAATATGCTTTTCCAGCCCAAGAGCAATACTGCTGCCTCCTTGAAAACATAATTAAAACAAATGGGTACACACTTTATAGTTATCTGATTGTTGTCTTATGAAAACTACTTTAGGAAACCTGGAACAGTATTAGAAAAGATAAAGAAAACTCCCTTACTTTTTAACTGCATGGCCCTTCTTCTTGCGAGAGCATGCAATCACCTTTTTTCATTTTTTTTCCCTAGATATTTACAAACAGACTATTTTGTCTTCTACACTTCTGAAAATCTATCTCTGCTAAAGAAATTCACAAATAATTCCTAATGAGTATATCTCAAGGATACAGCAAACATGAACAAATACAGTGAACAATTTACTTACTAAATCATTCATTACATTCTTTTGCATTGTCTATGCTATGTTAAATCTTAAAAAGGTTTCTCTGTGTGAATTAAACTGCTATGACTAGATATTTATTCAAAGGATTCTTCAGTCTGCTCACATTCCAAATTGATGATCAATGTGGAAACCAAACTATCCTAAATGCTGTCTATTTCACACACCACCAAGCTTTGTAAACACAGGGATGTGAATCACAAAAATAGGGTACAAAAAAATCTGCAGCTTAACCATACTATTTTGCTTCAGTTACTAGAGAGATGATATAAATGTACCTTTTGAGTCACCCACCTGACACGAGCCAAAAGGTTAATCTTGAAGTTTGCATAACAATTATATTACTAAACAGAGCTTTGCAGACTGACAGTCGCACAAAGCCAGNAATTATTCATATCATAGAAATGCCAAAAAAAAAGACAGGAATGATACTACACAGGTTACATAATGAAACACCACAGCCATTAAATCTGAACATAGACAGGTTCAGGGAACCACAAAAACACTGTGCTGGACTTCGATCCTTGATGACAGCTACAATGAAGCAGTCATGCATTCGCACTCATACCATGTACAAGTGTTTTCACGGCTGCAGAACAATTGCATACGTCTGTGTGAACCCTGTCCATCTCCCTGCACTGAAGCAGAATGAAAACTTAACAAGTGTTTTTCTAACCTGTTCTAAAACATCCAAGCAAGCTGAGCAAGTAACACACAACATGCATTCCAAATATTCACAACATCAAAGAAGTTGTGTAAAGGTCTCTTCTGTCTTATATAAATGTAACTCACAGATCTTTCTCATAATTGTATTTTAAATCTCTCTTGTGGAACGGCACTTCTATCACTGCAATATTTTAATGCTAAAGAATACACTTCAGATATTCTCCATTTTCTACTCTTGCTTTTGATTTCTTTTTTCCCAAGCACTGGAATAGTGATTTATGAATTTCATTCTTTTCATTTTGGTCTATTTACTCTAATACTCTCTTTCAAATAACTTAGGCATCCAGAAAGCTTCAGTCTAGCAAATCATATGTTTGATGATATTTTTTTTTTTTAATGTGAGTACTGAAATAGAACTTTCAATGTTTTGTTTTCCTTCTCTTTTTTTGAACAAGAAACACAATATTTTGAATCCTAAACAAAATGTGCCGTTCATTTTTCACTTATATAATCTTTTCTTCCATCACCTTTAATATCAAAAATGCCATTTCAAATTAAAATACTTCTTTGATATCGTTATTTCAATTCCTCATCAAATGCATTTGCAAACCTTTGAAACTTTATTTCAGCAAATTTACTGTTAGCCAAAGTTTTATACCAGTTTTCCTAGCTGTTTGTCATCCACAAAAGTGATGACTGTAATCTTTATTGCTTTATCCCACTAGGCAATGATGAGCAAGAGGATTGCTCTGAAGAAGAGAACAGAGAAGTTCTGAGGGATTCAATACAATATGCTTTTCCAGCCCAAGAGCAATACTGCTGCCTCCTTGAAAACATAATTAAAACAAATGGGTACACACTTTATAGTTATCTGATTGTTGTCTTATGAAAACTACTTTAGGAAACCTGGAACAGTATTAGAAAAGATAAAGAAAACTCCCTTACTTTTTAACTGCATGGCCCTTCTTCTTGCGAGAGCATGCAATCACCTTTTTTCATTTTTTTTCCCTAGATACTTACAAACAGACTATTTTGTCTTCTACACTTCTGAAAATCTATCTCTGCTAAAGAAATTCACAAATAATTCCTAATGAGTATATCTCAAGGATACAGCAAACATGAACAAATACAGTGAACAATTTACTTACTAAATCATTCATTACATTCTTTTGCATTGTCTATGCTATGTTAAATCTTAAAAAGGTTTCTCTGTGTGAATTAAACTGCTATGACTAGATATTNCAAGCCAAACCAAACCAAACCAACTTATTTAGCTACAAATGCAGCCAACAATAAAATATCCTTAAGTACTTAATCATTATAATCTGTGGGATGGGGGGTTGAGAGGAGGGGCTAGGAGGAAGGAAACAGAAATTTTAAAATTGACAGAGATGCTTGTGTAACATCTACACTGCTTGTGTATTTTGTATGTACCTTGTCTGAATTCAGCTTTCCTAGGAATTTCTGCAAGATAGCACTTTGGCAAAGGGAATGATGAAAACATTGGCCAAGGATATGGATCACTGCCCTAGAAACAGGACCAGAAATAAATTAATTTAGGAGAAGAATTAATAGGTTTTGTGCGATTAACACACAAATGTACAGTTCCCAGAATTACTGCCCATGCACCAAAATTATGCTTGATAAAACATATTGCAGTAAGATGTGCCATAACTAAAAAAAAAGGATACAAAATCCAAAAAGTATTTGATACAGAGTTTTTTATGGTATATATCACTGAAATTTTTGATTTTACAGCTCCTTATTTCAATCACAAAGGAAATAGCAAGTTTTGCAAAAAGTTAACAAAAACCCAAAACCGCACAACTGTATTTCCAGTTTCATACACTGATCTCGGTGTCTTTGTTGTGCTGATACTAATTTGCATTTCATCTTTAGGAGACTGATGGCCAGTTAGAAAACCCAAGCATTAAAAAAAAATAAATATCACGAAGACAAATGGAAAGCTAATAAATAAAACACAAAAATATAAAAGTAAAAAAAAATACAAATTGTATTCACTTAAAAGTAACATTAAAATGGAGCAAAATAAAGTTGTCATCTGAATGCAGTATGCCCTAGTTACATTCCAATCCTCAGACAGTTGGAACAGTGTATTTTTACAGTGTATCACTTCTTTAAAATATTAGCACTTTATAAAATTAAAGGTGGTCTGGTATTTCTTAACATTGTATGATTTTTCACATGCTGAATTATCAGCAAAAACATTCCAATATTGAAGTCAAGAGTTAAGGAAAGAGAAATTGCTAAACTTTAGATTCTAACCTTATCTAGTGCTCTCAAAGGCAAAATCCTTTCCTGTGGCCCTCCAATCAGGTTTATCCTTACAAGAATGTGGTTTCTCTCCACTGACAGACCATCAATTATAAAAACTCTGTGGAGAAAAATCCAAATAAAACCAAGCGAAATATAAAAAACTCCAAAAATTAGAATTTGATTTACTGGCAATTTAATTTAAAAAACTTTACTAAGCAAGAATACTTTGAGAAACATTGTAGTAAAAACACAACCTGGAATACACATAGACATAAGGAAATAAACAGAAACAT
>VWZD01007174.1:1019998-1030124 GCA_013396695.1 Sakesphorus luctuosus | reverse complement strand
GGGGGGCGGGGGGAAGAGGCTTTGTTTACCTACACATCCTGGTATTTGATCCCAGAATACTTTTGCTTGCTCAGCATTCCCGGCAGCTGCAGGCAGGTCCCCCACCAGCTCTGCTCCTTGCAGTGAAACTGCGAGCAGGTTTCTGTACGGAAAATGCTCCACTCTGACAGATAATCTCATGCCAAGAGTCTGTCTCTAACACTGAGGAAAGCTGAGCTGGAATCCAGTACAGATGCAGTAGGATAAATACAGCAGGAAAGGTGCTGGGGTATTTCCCCCCCCCCCCCCCCACCCTCCCACCCCCCTNCCCCCCCAATCCTTATCCCTTGGTTTTTAATTTTTGGTGAGGTGCTACCTGTTAAGGAAATAGATTTTGTGCCCAAGAAACTGCAAATCCTACAGTAGTAAGGAAAAAAACAGAAGAGAGTAAAGCCTGCAGATCAGTCAGATTATTTCACTGGAACTGCAACCAGAACCATCACAATTCATAAAATAATTTCGTTTCCTCCTCTATACTCCCACTGAATAGAGTTTCAGTACTTTCTAGTATTCAAATAACTCTTGTTAAAGCACAGCTGAAAGGGGAAGGATTTTCACAGCACTGAATGCACAGTCAAAGCACATTTTGGTCAAGCAAACTTTTTAAAAGTTGTACATTCATAAAGACATCAAGCAATCAGCTTTCAAGTGGTCAATAAGAAATCCAGCCATGCCTTCACTATTCTCAAAGGACCAGATTAAAGTAGAGATACCAAATTAAAAAAAAAAACTATTTTAAACTTAGTTTCTGTTTCAATTTAGAATGGACAGCTCCAGGATTATGCATGTACTCTAAAAGCTGAAGGGTTGCAGGATTAGGTAACAGAGTTTTGTCAAAAACAGCAGCCAGGAGAGGGCCAGCAGTGCACACACAGAGCAGGTGCAGCACATTTCCCACCCAGCTTTGTGAAACTGAATTCAGCTGAGTTTGAATGAGTTGCCTGAACGCAGGCCTGGTGTAGAGCAGCAGTGAATCATCCTTCTCTCGGTGCTTATCCTGTGCACAATAATGTGTTGCAAACCTCTAACTTCTCTGCTAAACATCCATAATCTTCTGACAGCTGATGAGTCTCCAGGGATTTCCTATTTGAATCAGGGCAACCAACACAAACAAGTCCATTAAAGGACACTTCAGTAAATCAGAGTTTAAAAATTTAAAGACTTCTACTTTAGCCAAACTGTGCATTTTAACAAAGAAGTGTTTTATATAACCTCAACTACTGACAGATTACCATGTCACTCTTAACGAGATCATTTCATCAGGGGCTTATGAAAAGACCATGAAGATGTATTGTCTTTTTTCCCCAGTTTTAAAGTAAAAGAGGGCACCTCTCTGCAAGACAAGATAGACCTCCCTCAGGCAAGAGGGTGGCAAGCCATGCTCAGACAAACAGACAAACCACTGTGCAGACACTGAAACCCCAGAGAAGTGCTGGGGAGTGTGTTAGGAGACCCCTCCACATATTCCCATGTGGTGTCTTGGGCTCCCCTTGCCAGGGGTGTCAAGGGCCTCCCTTTCATTCCTGGCACATGGTTGCTGATTCCTCTTTGATCAATGTCCAGAGGGGAAGATGAAGGCAGCAAGTCCCCTGTGTAGCCCCAGGCTTTGTTTCATGCTCAGATTTGACAAAGCACAAGAGGTCTCATCACCCACTGCTTTGTAAAAGGTCACTGCTTTCCTGGAACCTATTTGGCTGAAGAACACAGAAAGGCCCCATAAACACATTTCCTTTCCCTCTGTACAGAAAGGGGCTCTATACAGGTCCTCTGCTCATTCCTACCCAACAGAAACCAAGCATAGCAAAATACACAAACATGCCACCTGCTCCTCCTGGTCTCCTCTGCCCCGGGCCCCTCCATCTCTCTGCATCCTTACCTGCTTCTCTGGACAGACACCCACCAAGTTGCTCCACCCAGATCAGGAGGCAGGACCCAAGACATCCTTCCCCAGCCCTCACTTCTCTCCCAGAAAACCCAGGCAAGTGCTTGTCCCACTCCTCTTAACTTCTGTTTCCACCCTCAGCTGCAAGTAAATAAGCCAACTCCCCTCTCTATTGTCAACACCTGTATGTTATTGTGCTCCCTCTCCACCTCCTGCTCCCCACACAATTCCTTCTGACTGGCAGCATCCCTGAGGGCTCAGAGAAGCAGCCCCAGGCTATCCCAAAGAGTCAGTAAGACAACAACACTGCCCTAATATGTAGATGTGAGTGGGATTTTATTGATTTCAGTATGGGAATCCCAGGTTTTCATCTCATGTCTGATGTTATGTGGCTTCTCACCATGTAGAAAGGACTGATTTGTGTACATCAATTGCCCCCAAGGGAAGAGAAAACAGAAGAGGAAAATTATAGTCCAGTGATCCTCTCTTGCCATGCAGAATAGTTAAACTTGTCTTCAGCAATCAATCAAGGCTCCAGCAAAACCTGTTCTACCAGAGATAGATGATCTTTTGTGGAAGAACAGATACCTCTGAAAACTTCATTACCGTTCATTAAGACAAAGAGTTGCCTCTTGACAAGTGTCCCTAATGCAGCATAAATTTTAATAAGGTGTGCACAAACAGCTTCGGTGCAGATCACAGGCTCTGCTGAGCTTTGGGGAAACAATTCCCTATGGCTCCTTTGCCTGTCCTGGTATGGCTGAAGGGCCATTTCAGCACATAGAGGGCTCTGGTCTGAACAGGAGAGACTCCAGTCTCGGGTCAGACACAGTCTGGGGGCAGAAAAGCTAAAGATGACAGAAAGAGCCTTGGGTGAGACCAGTCCAAAGCACCAAGCAGGTGGTGGGAGACAGGCAATGAGAGAAGCCCTCACCTCATACTAATTGTTATTATATTTTAACAACTTTTCCAGCTCATATTCTCACTCCTGGGTTCGCTGTTGAAAATGAAATCAAAGGCAGGCAGGTGAGCACTTCTTACTCTACATCCATTTATCCTAAGCAGGGCATCTTTTGCTGACAGAGGAACCCACCAAGCCTGTGATTGTCCCTTTGTAGAAGTCTATAGAGAAGGGTTGTGACAGGAGGTATTTCACTAACTGCTACAAAAAATAAAATCACAAAGAAAATAATATTTACAGCAAGGAAAGTGAGATTTAGTGTTCAGCAGGAGATGCATGTTAGCACACAGCATTTCCCAGGTGTTAAATAGGTGTGAGCCTGCCTTAGTGATCACAGCAGACTCACAGTTAATTCAGCATTTAAAGATATTGAAAACATTATATTGACTCTTCTTGGAAGAGAAGAAGTGCCACTTATGAACACAGAGATTAAGTAAAGTCTTGTGTAGAAAGGTTGGAATGAAAATTAATTTGCTTTTCTCTATCATCTGCCATCTCCAGCAAGCAAGGACTCATCTTTTAACCCTTTTAACAGAGTGCTGTTTCTGTCAACACAGGCTCAGAAAAAGTAAAAATTAAATTCTAAAAAAATCACCCGTGAAGGTAGAAATAACAAACTAAGTGGACTGAGGATGTACATTTTATCCCTGATTATTAAAAAAAATGATCCAGAAAAAGTGTAATATCATTTTAACACCATTGCTATTGACATGATCTGTTCTGAATTGTTGAATTTGTTGAAATCAAATAAAGAACATGCATTTTCAGAGAAAAGTCACCTGAAGCTGCTGAATTTCACTGAAAGTCACACTGAAAACATGTAACATTCTGATTTGTGAGGCTTTCCATAAACAATTCCTCCAATAATTTTCTAGGTCTCTCATAGACCCCAAACATACTTACAGCAAGTAATACATTCCTTATTTTCTGAAACTCTCAGTCATTATCATGTTGAAAGCTAAAATATCAATTTAATAAAAATATGAAATTCTTCTGCAAGCCCAAATCAGATAGACCTTCATATTCTGCACTGAAAGCTTTGTCAGCTCAGATGTGCCTGTACATCTGAACAGAAAACCTGTCTGGCTGAAGTCCCCCCAGGGCACCTCAAAAGAGATCTTGAAGGACTGTCAGAGTGTTGACAGCCCTCCATAGAGGTGGATTTTCAAAGTGAGGTTTTAGAGATGCAACAACATTTGAAGGGAATCAAAACAGTAAAGAGTTTGGGGAATGCTGAGAAATTAAATGCAGATCTTGCACAGCTGTGGCTGTGAGTGGAGCTACACTACATGTCACTGTGAAAGTACTCACACCACATCAGCCATCAAAAAATAAAAAGGTTCCTGCATTTGTTTTAGAGTATTTGCAAATGCCCAAATTAGGACACTTCTGGTATAATTCTTCTGGATTCAATGGAAACTATTTTGGTCCACTGAGCCTTTGTGTCTTTTAATCTAGCTGGGAAAAGAGGTGCTTACACAGTGTCTCTCCATAAAAGCACAGCATTATTCCTCTTGTGCACTGTCTGATCTTCAACACACAAACACTGAGCTTTGTGTGTCTTCCTTGGGAAATTATTTCTTAACACACCTTATTGTCAAGTACTTTCTTCTGCTTTTCTTTTGAGTAGTCCCTGTTTGTCCTCTGTTGTAATTCCCAGTTGCAGGTTATGCTAAATAAAGTAAATCTCCTTCCTCAGTGCTTATATCTCTCAAGTATTGGCAGGTGATTGTGTGATATATATACAAAAGCATACATATTTAACTATTTTATTCTTTCCTTCTGAATTCCCCAAAGGCTTTTCATGGTTTATCTGAATTCCCTGTGGTTGCCAACAACAGCCTAGAAATGTGGTGCCCTAACACCTTAGTGCTGAACAGAAGGACAGGGTACCTGCAGCAACCAGCACACAGGGGTCAGGATTCATTTACTGCTTATGATTCCATCTTGTATCTCTCTCATCCTGCAGTTTGTTTATGTCTTTCCAGGATGATTCATCTGGCTAATCTTACAGAGCCTTTGGCTGATTTCTGATTCTAATCACTGATTAGATGAAATGATGCACATCTTCTGTTGAGAAATTGGACACTGGGAATTTGAAAAACTTCCTGGAAGATCTCTGGACAGTGGGACAGGCACTCTTTGTGCAAGGGGCCTGCCCTCCTCTCTGAACGAAATGTGTCAAATGCATATATGTCAGAGAAAAAACATGTCTAAGTTTTCATTTTCCAGATGAAGGTAACTCACGTGTGCCCTGTCAGTCATGCTTGTAGAGAGTCATTACAAATATCAGATTCTCTTTGCTCCCTGCAATACAGTAAGTATGAAGTGTTTCTGCAAATCAAGTTATTAAAAGTGCACCAAACGCCCACAAGTTTTTAAGCACTTCAGGGCTATTTATCTGTGAAGTCAGCTGGGTCTAAAGATAATCTCTTTGTGCTCATGCAGAATATGCTTTAACAGTTTTATGGCTAACATATTAATTGAACAAAACCATTAGTCACCCTCTTTCCAATCACTGATGTGAGACCAGAGTAACTCCCACCATTTTCACAGAACACTATATAGGTAAGAGGCTGATGGGTCACTGGCAGGGATACCTATGCTGGATGTTTTTCTCATTTTCCCATGACTCTGAAAATAAGCAACCAAGAGAGAAGGGCATCTGAGGCACCAGGAGGAGGCATGGCAGGACTGGAGAGAACTGAGGCTCTGGCGCTCGACAGTGCACCCACTCTGTGGGAATCTGACAGATGCATTTCCCTTAACTGAGCTGAATTCCCCTGGTGCAGGAACACACTGGGCATGGGGGAGCACAACTGTTCCTGCCTGAAGGGCCCACTCTGCAGTCTTGACTTCACCAGATCCTGCCACTGGCCACAGACAGCAAATCCTCGTGGCCCAAGGTGTGTGAGGCAGGATGGCATCAGCTCCAAGACTTCTGTACAAGTAGCTCAAATAAAATGTCTTATGTCTCACAAAGCCCCTGGCAAGCAGGGCTGTATGTTGGGACAGTTTGTATAAGAGATGACTGGGTCTATAATGATGCAAATAAAAGATGGACACAAATCCCAGAGTGTGCAACAATTTCAAAAGCTTGCAATAAAAAGCCATAGTGAGCCATCCACCTTCTGCCATGGTGCAGAAACTCAGTAAAGTAAGCACAGGTCAGAACTTAGGCTTGCTTAAATCCACTTTCTGAAAAGCACTGTGGTTCAAGAGAGCTATCAAAACTGATGCTGTGAGAGGGCAACCACAGGTCTGCCTCAAGCATAGATTTCCTAAAGGCCCAGGGGCTGAGTTGCTCCCTCCGTGCCCCGCTGATGCCAGCACAGGATGGGGGCAATGCGCAGGAGAGCGTTCCATGCTCCAGAGCTCCTCAGGCTGCCTGGCAGCACCTGGGAAGCAGCAGCTGCTGTGCTGGGGCCAGAGTGGTCCCTGGGCACACCAGAGATGGGGAGAGGTCAGCCATGAGGTCTTACCAGGTCTGTTCCCACCCACAAGGAGTGAAGCCTACTTAGCATATGAGCTATATGAGGAAATACCTCCTGCGTAATAAAAGGAAGAAAACTTTAGATGTGTTAGATGTGAATTAGATGTGCTTAAAGTGAAGAAAAAAGAGTTCTTTTAAAACGTATCTGCATCTGTACAGGAAAAGGCTAAATCTAAAAATGTTCTAATAGGGTCAAATTCAGATCTCTGTATGCCAAAGTAAATCCAACATAATCTCCTCAAAGAGGGATTGAGGGGAGTTTATAATAGTTTGTTACTGAGTAAAAGCTGCAGGGCGAGCGCACCTTCACATTTACCCTACGTGGCAAACGCAGCCCCTCTGGAGGGAACGGGGGACCGGCGGGGGGCCGGGATGGGGTGGGGGTGCTGGCGGAGCGGGAGCCGCGGAGCCCCCGGCCCTCCCTGCGCCCCGCGGACTCACCTGGGGCGGCCCGAGGCGACGGGCGCTCAGCGCTCCCAGGTGCCGGGGCGCAGCTCGAGGCTGCTGCTGCGCGGGGGTGCTCCGGGGACGCTGCCCTCCAAGTCCCGCAGCAGCCTGAGCAGCAGGCACAGCAGCACCACCAACACCAGCAGCAGCAGCAGGAACAGCGCCAGGTAGAGGAGCAGGCTGAGCTCCCACCCCATGCCGCCGCGGCTCGGCTCCCCGCGGACGGCCCGGTGCAGGTGCCGGTGCCGGTACCGGTGCCAACGGTGGAGCCGCCGTTGCTGTCGCCGCCCGCAGCCTCCTCCCCTGCGGCAGGGCGGCGGAGAGGGGCACCGGCAGCCCGCGGAGCCAGACCTGCCTTCAGCCCCCGCCGCTGCGGCACCTCCGTGCCCGGGGCAGCCCCGGCCGGCGGCAAGAGGGCACCGGCGCCGTGGGGCGGTGGGTGCAGAGGGCACTGCGGCCGCCCCACGCCCTCGGTACGAGCTGGGGCGCCTTGCCCGTGCTCCTTGGGCACAGGTGCCCTGTTCCAGACATGATGCCCAGAGACCACCCGGCACCACCTAGAGAAGTTCAGCGGGGTGGCTCACTTCGAGACAGAGCCTCCTATCCAATCCCATCCAAACTGAGGTGTCCACAGAGCAGCACCCGCAGGCAGCACCCACCCTCCCTGCCTCCCCACCCCGTGTGCATTTCACACATGTCCACCAGCGCCCGCAGCCCAGCCCTGAACTCTACGGGTACCAGAAAACAACTCTCTCAATGAAGACAGCTGAGAACTGTCCCCTGGGCCAGAAGTGCAAACACCTGTCAAATACTGCCATGGTAATAGAAAAGTTGTTCAGATTTTGGCCACTTGGCTCAGATTTTGGTGACCGATGGACCCATCATGACTTCTGCTTCAAAGAGGATGAAAGAATAAACTTTTAAAACCCCAGATGCCTCTTGTTGCACCTTTCCACTAAGATCTGGCTGTTGGTCAGGTAACAGAGCCCAGGGACACACCAGGAGCAGATCTGGCATGGCCTGGTGGCTCACACAACTGCCATCAGAAATGCTCTGCTTAATGCAAGAGCCTCCAGTCTTAACAGACAGGTCATTGAAAAGCACAATCATATTTCACACTCTCAAACTATGGCACTTCAAAGACCATAATGCACTGAGGCTGTGGGAGATCAGATGAGGAGAAGGGGTGGAGGGATGTTACCTTGCTGCCACCCTCAGGGAAAATCCTACTTCCACTTCATATGCACACTTGCCCACATGATTTGTCTCTGCTTGAGTCACATCCCAAATGCCTCCAAGGACTCATAGATATATAAGCAAGAGAAGTGAAATTTTACAGAGTGAACATAAGCCACTGATGCATTTCTTGCAAATTTTGTCAGGGCCATAGAAAGTGTGCTATTTCCTGAAGAAATATACCCAAAAAATGCATCAATTCTACTTCATCAAGGCTCCCCAATTCTTAGTATAAGCATCACCATAAGTCTGAGCTAAGGAGACAACTACATAGTGAGTTATTATTTAACACTGGATGTTCTATCTGAATAATACTTCATAATAATGCTCAATATAACAACTGGAGACAATTTGGGAGAGTGGCCATTCACCTTTTCCTGAAGCAATAAAACATAATTCTGACAACTTCATCAATACTACAGAAAACATTACCTGGTGCAAAAAGCAAAGACCAGCATCCATCATTCTCCAGAGCTCACGTTCCATCCTGGTTCTGTGTTCTCTGACACAATAATTGGCACCTTCCCATTTTACTTGTATTATTATGAGGAATTCAACTACTCAGAACACAATTTTCTTATAAGCATTTCTTGACAAGGAATGAAGAACTGGGCTCTTTGGAAAACATGTAGAGATTAACCCTTCTGTGGTACACACAGAATTCAGCTCAGAAGCTCCACAAGAGACATCTGTTTTCAAGCATGAGACACTGGTTTAGATAAGGCACCTTGTGAGTGGCCCTTGTACACAACAAGAGGCACTTCTAAACCTGAAGTTTAACTTTTAACAGTGCTTATGTTTTAAGATAAAACTGTAGAAGTGAAATTGCATTTAAAATCAGCTGAATCAACGAAAAGATACATTGGGGGGGACTTGTTTATGTTTTTTATGTCACAATTCTGAAATTTCTTACAGAAGAGAAACCGTTCACCTTCTGTAATTATTTAAATGTTTTGCTTTATCCTGTGACTAAATAATGCAGGCTGTGTCTTACAGTTTTAACAGGAAAGTATAACCCACAACTTAAATAAGCAGGTATCCTAGAATTCCTCCTCAATCCATACTCCTCTCACCAAGCAGCAGTCAGGCTCTAGGGAACAATGGCAACAGGATTACCAAGAGGCACATGCAGAAATTTTCTAAAATGTATCTCCTGTCTTAAAAGAAGCATTTTAGTATCAAGATTTATTAGTCTCAAAAGAGGTTATCCAGGCAGAACAACAAAAAGACTTGATTGGAAAAGATTATGACTTCCAGCATTTCAAGGCAGTCAAGATTAATTTAAGCTCTGTAACAGAAACTTGCAAGCTGAATGAGCAAGAGAAATAATTGAAAAAAGCCATTCTGATTTAATGGTTTAACTTGATTATCTGTTTTTCCTCCTGCTTATCCTGGGGCTGATCCCAGTTCTCTTGTAATTGTACCACAACACACTGTTCTAACGTGGTGACAGCAGGTGATGCTGCAAGTCAGTTTTCCCACACACATTTGTGAGCAAACACTCAGGTACCACTCCTGGATTTCCTCTGCTTTGTAGGAGTAGCAACACGTGGTATCAGCAAACATTTTCTGTTACCTTTTCCAGCAGAAAAAAAGATCAGTTTCCAAATAGGTATTCACTTCATTTTCACATTCCTAAGTTCTTGTATCAAGCCAATATTTAACCTGTCTGCCAACTAATATTTAAGGTCAGGATATGAGAAAGTGTTGGGGGTTTTGGTTTGTCTTCTTGTTTTTTTTTAACAACAATTATGGCTTATTTTTGCCTATTTTACAAGAAAGAAAACATAGTTTCCACTTGAACATGGACATTTGTTACTTCTTAGGAGAATCTGAAGATGCTTCTAAAAGGTTTGAAAAATTTAACACTAAGACCTTAATGGTTTTGTATGTTCAGAGCCTTCAGCTCCAGCTGTAACTATTTGGGCTTAATGTGACACAACTCAGCAACGGGTTGCACTTGAATCAATAGAAATCATGAACACAGTTTCATAGAACCATAGAATCAATTGGTTTGGAAAAGACCTCTGAGATCATCAAGTCCAACCCTTGGGCCGACTCCAGTCCC
>VWZD01007174.1:913832-1019649 GCA_013396695.1 Sakesphorus luctuosus | reverse complement strand
TTGGCTCATGTTGAGCTTCCTGTCACTCAGTCCCCCCAGGTCCCTTTCTGCCTGGCTGCTCTCCAGCCACTCTGTGCCCAGCCTGTAGCGCTGCATGGGGTTGTTGTGGCCAAAGTGCAGGACCCGGCACTTGGCCTTATTGAACTTCATCCCATTGGAATCAGCCCATCTCTCAAGTCTGACCAGATCCCTCCACAGAGTCCTCCTGCCTTCCAGCAGGTTGACCCTCCCTGCCTGGAGACAGAGAAATTGCAGGATGTGGAAACAGTGGATCTCTTGGTTTTTGGCTGTTGTGCTGAGACTCAGAGCTGCAGACTAATTAATGGCACTCACACAGTGGCAGGACAGCACTTTGGCCACTTCAGTATCTCTTGGGAAAACTACAGAGTAAAACAGGCAGCAGCAGCAAAAAAAGAAGGGGTGTAATTACTTTTCTCCTGACTTTGTTGCTTGTCTAGAATCCAGCCTTGCAAATACTTCCCACTTTCCCAAAAGGATTGCTGAGAGCTGAGACAGTGCTGATTGCAGTGCTGTCTGCAGGATCAGAACTTTTGGCAGGACTCTTTGGTGCAACAGACTTGTTTCACCAGAGCAATAAACCCCAGGAGACAATGTGAAAACTAAGTATGGGTGGAAACAGCAAGAATATTTTGGGGTTTACTCAGAAATCCAGCCTATGAAAGATGATCAAGGAAACATCCAGTGAGTAGATGAAGCAGGAATTATTACCCACTTGCCTTAAACTGGTATTTGTATGATTTGCTGGCAGTTCCAGGTCCCTTTTTTTGGAATAAAATTATTCATTTATAAATGAGTATATACATATGAACATATCCATACCAGGCAACTATTTTCCTAAACTTTAGCCATGTGAGCTGTGACACCTTCCTTCTAATAATAATAATAATAATAATGGCCAATCTTCATGAACACAGATTTGGGCAGGGCTCTCCCCACGTGGGTGAGCCCTTCCAGCCTGGGCAGTGGATGTTTTAGGTGAGGCACAGCGTGCACAGAACTGGCCCCACCGTTTAAGTCCCAAGGTCCTTTTGCCACGGCCGAGCGAGCTTGGACAGTGACAGGGAAGTCCTCGGGACTGTCACAGCACCCGGTACTGACCGGGGCTGACCCTGCTGAGCATCCGAGATGTGACGGGATGGGATGGCAGGGAGGCATTTACTGCCAGGGGACAGTCCCCACTGAGTCTCGAACTCAGGTCCTTGGGCTTCAGAGTCCAGAGTGCTCTCCTTTACACCACGGGACTGCCCTTCCCTCTAATAAGTAAGGGACAAAGGTGCCTACCTGTGCTTCAGGTAAGGAGCTTGTTTAAGTGCTTCCCTGGATCCTGGCAGTGCCTTCCTTGTGCCAGCAGCATCTCTTGCAAGGACTTCCCATCCTGCCTCTCCTGTGGAACTGTCCCTGCTTCATCATAAAACCAAATTACAAATTAGATTATTACACCTATGCAGAGCGTTTCTTCTCAAATAAACTTATACATGATGCATCATAGATGTGTAAATGGGCACACTGGAGGCACCAGAGAGCACGACTTGCAGCTGAACAGCAGAGGCCCATTGCAGTTAAAGCTTCCACAAAAGGAGAAGGTCAAACTTCTATTTATTTTTATTAGGCCATAAAACCTGTTTGCTGGAAGGTTGCTGTCAAGATGCTGAGATTCTGATGCAGTTTCTTTTCTTCTTCAGTCCCCAAATGTGATTTTCCCTCATGGCTCAGTTTGGGAAGAAAATCCAATTCAAGCATTTCAGCCTACAGAGCATTCAAGTCAAATGAAGAAACGCTTCTGTGTGGGCACAACAGATCAGTAGGACCTTCTTTCTGACAATTCCTGCTTTAGCCTGAGTGCCTGTGATTTATCCACTCATTTATTCCCTCTGCACTGTACAACACTTGCTCCTTCTGAACACAGAATTTCCATTATTTGATTACAACTGTAACTGCCCTTCCCTGTACAGAAACGCAGCAATGGCTCAACTTCTATTTCATTAACCTTTTATATTGACCTCATTTGCCACGTACCCCCCTCCTACAGATTTCCAGGGGTGGGATTTTATGTCTCCTTAATATGTGCATGAAACTCTTTACCCTTCCTACCACATGTGCACACACAGAGGCTGCAAAGACTTTGTGCAAAGAAGATGGCTTGGATCAAAGGACACAGCTGAGTTCCAGCCCCAACACATGGTTTGGTTACCCTGGAATCTTCTCCAGCTCCTCCTGAGGCTGACCATCAACTTCTCTGCTTCTTGAGTAGGACCAGCATCACAAGGAAAAATCCAAACTCTTCAGCAATAAAGGGTAAAATTAACACCTCTGGAAATGCTTCTGACAGAACATTTGTTAGTGCAAGAAAACCTAATGCAAATGACTGACAGGGCTGTTGAATGTTCTGGCTTAGTTTTTAAAAATGTGGTCCCTTAAAAAATAGTATTTCATTGAGCACTTATAAAACAGTTCACCTGGAGAGCAGGAACAGGAATTTTTCCCACTCCACCCCAGGCAGAAATCCCAGCATATGCCCAAGCTGACATTTTTTCTAATTGTTGGAGAGTATCATAATTTAGAAGACTCCAACAAGCAACTCCAAAGAAAAAAACTCCAAAGAAAACATCCAATCCTCATATTCACATAGCTGGGATGAGTGAGAATGTTATACTGAATGTTATCCTATTTGTGGCTAAAGTTGCAAATGTTCCATCATTTTGTTTCTTAATGTTACTTCACACTTGGTGCCACTGGGGAAAACTATTTGCTTATTTTTGTCCCTAGAGGGTCTTTCTGTAACCTCATCAATATCATTTTACATGGAATATTTGTGATTCTACTCATTATCCCAACCTGAAAATGTAAAACTGGCACAGGAAAAATCACAGTGTTTGTCTTCACTTGCACAGAATTGGAGTTTCTGACACATGACTCACTTTTTAGTGTGCACTAGGACTGCAGTGTGTTAAAAATGTTTAAAAGGGCAGTGTAAGTGAGATATTGAAAGTTAGGGGTGAGGAAAGTCAGACTGTCTGGAGTGCAATGCTGGTGAGAATCACAGAATCAGTTGGGTTGGAAAAGACTCCCGAGATCATCAAGTCCAACCCTGGGTCCAACTCCAGTCCCTTTACCAGATCATGGCACTCAGTGCCACGGCCAAGCTCAGGTTAAAAACCTCCAGGGATGGGGAATCCACCCCCTCTCTGGGCAGCCCATTCCAATGCCTGATTACTCTCTCTGCAAAGAAGTTTTTTCTGATCTCCAACTTCAATTTCCCCTGGCAGAGCTTGAGCCTGTGCCCCCTTGTCCTATTGCTGAGTGCCTGGGAGAAGAGACCAACCCCCACCTGCCCAGAACTTCCCTTCAGGTAGTTCTAGACAGTGCTGAGGTCACCTCTGAGCCTCCTCTTCTCCAGACTAAACACCCCCAGCTCCCTCAGCCTCTCCCCACAGCACTTGTGCTCCAGTCCCTTCTCCAGCCTTGTTGCTCTTCTCTGTCCCCACTCCAGCCCCTCAATCTCTTTCCTGAACTGAGGGGCCCAGAACTGAACACAACACTCAAGGTGTGGCCTCCCCAACACAGAGTACAGGGGAAGGGTCACTGCCCTTCAGGTAGTTATAGACACCTCTAAGCCTCCTTGAAACAGACACAGTAATCGATCTTCTTAACTCGAACTAAGCATAAAAGCCACTGGTAAAGGCCTTTTTGCTTACGGGCAGCACCTCAGGACCCTAGGGAGGGGCGTTCTGCCAGATTGGAAGCTGTTGCTGTGTTTGTGCCTGCCCCACCGATGCCTTGTCTGTGCCACCAGCCCGGCTGCCTCCCACGGCTGCAGGCCTTGAAGGATGGGCACCCCAAAAACATGTGCCACTAGAAATGTCTGGGATGTGTGCTTTTTGTTTTAATTAAGCAAGTAGAGTGTGCAAAGGAGGGCCACGAAGGTGCTGAGGGGCGTGGAGGGGCAGCCCCGTGAGGAGCGGCTGAGGCACTTTGTGTTCAGCCTGGAGAGGAAACTGAGGGGAGGCCTCGCTGTGCTACTCAGCACCCTCATGGAGGGCAGCAGAGGGGCACACACCGAGCCCTTCACTGTCGCGACTAGCGACAGAACGGCATCAAGCTGAGTGAGGGCAGATTTAGGTTAGATAAGAGGCAACAAAGGTTCCTCCCCCAGCAGGTCGTCAGGCCCTGGAACAGGCCCGCCAGGGTAGCACTACCAGCTCCAAGCCTCAGGACAACGCCCTCAGGCACTCGGAGCGATTCTCGGGATGCCTCGCGCAGGGCCAGGAGGCGGGAGCGCCCCTTTCCCGCCGGGAATGCTCCGGGAATACGCCAGGATGGCGCTGTCACGGCGCGGCCGCGGCTGAGGGGAGCGCGGCGCGTGCGCGGGGGGCGCGCGGCGATGACGCAAGCGCGGCGCGCGGCGTCCCCATGCCCATGCCCATGCCCATGCCCAGCCTTCCTCTCACGACCCGGCCATGAAGGCGACGCCGCTCTCCAACTGCGAGCGGCGCTTCCTGCTCCGCGCCATCCAGGAGAGGAAGGTGCGCCGCCACCGCCACCACTCCCTGCCCTGGCCCTTTCCCCGGCCCTTTTCCCCGCTCGAGGGGGCTACAGCGCGGCAGGGCCGCGGGGCCGCGCTCCCTCATGCCGTGCGGGCACGGCATGTTAACCCGCTCTGTGTGTCTGTCTGTGTGTCTGTCTGTGTGTCTGTCTGTGTTCCCGCAGCGCCTGGACGGGCGGCAGTGCTACGACTACCGCAACATCCGCGTGTCGTTCGGCGCCGATCGCGGCTGCTGCATCGTGGAGCTGGGCAGGACCAGGTGGGCCCCGCGGGGAGGGAGGGCCCGGGCCCGGCTCTGCGGAGCGAGCGGGGACTGTCTCGGCACGGGGATTCACAGGGAGCTGTCCCGGCACGGGAGTGCATAGGGAGCTGTCCCAGCAGGGGGATTCATCCAGAGCTGTCCCAGCAGTGGGATCCATACAGAGCTGTCCCGGCAGTGGGATTCATACAGAGCTGTCCCAGCAGTGGGATTCATCCAGAGCTGTCCCAGCAGTGGGATCCATACAGAACTGTCCCAGCAGTGGGATCCATACAGAGCTGTCCCAGCAGTGGGATCCATACAGAACTGTCCCAGCAGTGGGATTCACACAGAGCTGTCCCAGCAGTGGGATTCATCCAGAGCTGTCCCAGCAGTGGGATTCATCAGGAGCTCTGCACCAACAGCTCAGCTGTCAGAGCCGAAATGTAGTAATTCACGGGCAGGACCGTGTGGGAGTGGTGGGAAAGGATAGGGCTTCCATGTTACTTATAATGACAAATAATTTGTGAATTGCCAAAATACTCGGTTTTCATCCCTTTATACACTGATCTTGCATTTCATGTTCTTCCACAAATCAAACAACCGTGGGAAAGTGAAATATGTGCACTTCTATAAGTATTTAATTGCAGTTTCTCATGTGCTGGAGTCAGATTTTAATCCTAGAGGATGGGAGTGTGTTCTAATTCCTACATTTCCTTCTTCCCGTTGTTGACCAGGGATTAAACATGTAGGGAGGCACTGAAGGAGAAACTGTTAGGAGTGAGAGTTACAAACTAACACACTAATTGCACACTTTTTTCCCCAAGCACGTTATTTTGTTTCTAGTGGCAGGAGATTCTTTTTCCTGGTACGTTCTGTGACCTGGTGGTTCATTTACCTTCGCAGGGTTCTCGCACAGGTCTCCTGTGAACTTGTTTGCCCCAAGCCCAATCGGCCTACGGAAGGTGTGCTCTTCTTTAACTTGGAGCTCTCCCCCATGGCTGCTCCTGGGCTGGAGCCTGGCAGGTAGGGAGCTGTCTTAAAACAACTAAACAAGGATGACATGAGAGCCACTGTCTTTATAAGCATGATTCTACTTATTTTGGGTTAATTTTAACAGGCAATCTGAGTTACTGGTGTCAGTGAACAGACTACTGGAGCGATGCCTGAGAGATTCCAAATGTATAGACACTGAATCTCTCTGTGTTGTTGCTGGGGAGAAGGTAAGAAACTCTGCTAATTTCTAGTGGTTTTAAACTAAAAGATGCACACAGTCTGATTTTAAGGTGGTTTCTGTCTTGTTTGGAAAATAGAAGTGCTGATTTTAGGTTCATGTAAAGATCCACACATCTGACTTGACAGGTATTTTTAGCCTGCATATCTCCATAGGCTTTCTGAAGTAGTTGGGCCCCTGCAGACTCAAGTATTTCCTTGCAGAATACGTTTTTAATTGTACTTTAGAGTTATGCATTTTCTCATAATTAAATCTGGCACAGTGGGTATCTTAGAATATACTGAGATCTTTCACCTTCTTAAGCAAAGATCTGAGGAAAATATGCTGGTTCTTTTTATGGTTCAAAAATGGAACTTGTTTTGAAAAACAGCAGCCTCTGTAGAATCGTGCTGGGGATTACCAAGCAGGTCTGTATTTTTCCCAGGTTTGGCAAATTCGGCTGGACATGCACCTGTTAAACCACGATGGGAACATCACTGATGCTGCCAGCATAGCAGGAATTGTGGCTCTGTGTCATTTTCGCAGGCCAGATGTGTCTGTGCAAGGAGAGGAAGTAACTGTGGTAAGTTTTTGTGCGTGTTTTAAATATCTTTGTAAAATCTGTCCTTTTAAAATTAAATGTGTTTCATAAATAACTGTATTCTGGGCCGATTCCTTTCAAAGTACACTCCTGAGGAACGGGATCCTGTCCCCCTGAGTATCCACCACATGCCCATTTGTGTCAGTTTTGCCTTCTTCCATCAAGGGTAAGATTTTGAAGTCTTTTGACAGCAACAGCTTATTGTTAAATTATGCAGAATTTATTTCAAACATAGAAAAGTCCTAAAAATACTTGTATTGGCAAGCCGATTTCTTGAAAGATTTTATCTGAAGTAAAACCCTGTGGGGAGATCTCTATGTGTTCTGCACAGAGTAACTAACCAGCAGCTTTCCACAGGTGATGCAGACAACATTCTAGGGGGAGCACACCCATAGTTACTAATATGTAAACCTACACCTTTTAGTTTTAAGGGTAGTAACTCGCCTCAAACTTTTCCTGTTTCCTACATTTCTGATTCTAGGACCTATTTGTTGGTGGATCCAAGTGAGCGTGAGGAGCGTGTCATGGATGGGCTCCTTGTGATTGCCATGAATAAACACCGTGACATTTGTACCATCCAGTCCAGTGGAGTGGTTATGCTGGTGCAGGACCAGGTAAACCTTTGCCTTGACCAGCCCTTCTGTGGTGTATAAACTCATTCCTATGCTGCAATCCTGATACTGAAATATCCCTGACATTTGGAAGCTAAGAAATGAATTAACTGTCTGATTTTAGTGGAAGAGCATAGCACTGTGGGCCATGCTGCAGAAGAAATGTAGAAAAGGCAGGTTTTGGTCAGATATGCAACTTCGTTTTTTCTCTGTGCTTTGGCTAAGAAAGTCTTCAAATTATTTCCAATTGCACTCTGAGGAAAGGCTGACAGGTGTTGTATTAACCTTTTGCATAACTCTTCATGAATCCAATCCCTCATACTAAAGTGCCATATTTTAAGTGTGTTTTGAGTCCTGTGATTTAACTGTTCGTTATTCCTATGATGTTCTACAGTTTTTCTTAAAAACATCCTGTTTTCCTGGTTGTAAACTGTTGTGTGTGTAACACACAGATTCTGAGATGCAGTAAAATAGCAGCTGTTAAGGTCGCTGAGATAACAGAACTCATTCAGAAAGCCCTGGAAAACGACCACAAAGCCAGGTGAGTGTTTGGGAAGGGAAGCAAACAGGTATTTTTAAGAAATTCACTAAAAAGTAACCTGTAGTTTGACCAGCAAATTGTTTGAGATTGTTAATAATTTTAGTATATTTAATGTTTTAAATAGTATGTATATATTTGAGTTCAAAAATAAGAAACTATTTTTAGGTGTGAAACATCCTGAAATAATGCCTGTCCCTGAATGACTAGGAAAGAAGGTGGGAAGTTTGGCTTTGCAGAATCCATCCCAAACCAAAGGATCACTGCCTTCAGAACCGAGGGTGCTGCTGTTGATACAAACAACGTGGAAGAACAAGCAGGAGAGATCATCACTCAAGCTGACCCCCCTTTGGAGGTGTATCTTTTCTGGGGTCATAGCCAGGGGAACAACAGGCTTTTCCCATGCCCTTATTAACACTAATACAAGCTAAACACACATCTACANTCAAGCCCTGCCAGGGGAAATTGAAGTTGGAGATCAGAAAAAACTTCTTTGCAGAGAGAGTGCTCAGGCATTGGAATGGGCTGCCCAGAGAGCGGGTGGATTCCCCATCCCTGGAGGTTTTTAAAGTGAGCTTGGCCGTGGCACTGAGTGCCATGATCTGGTAAAGGGACTGGAGTTGGCCCAAGGGTTGGACTTGATGATCTCAGAGGGCTTTTCCAACCCAATGGATTCTGTGATTCTAAGATGCCTCACAGCTCAGGGAGCCAGACAGCCTTCAGACGAAACATTATCTTGGATTTGGTTCCGACTGCTTTTAAGGTAACTTAATTTCCTGCATAAAGTGCAAAACTGAGGTCAGAACTGTGATTGTTACAGTAACTGGAGAAGTGGCACTTAAACTCCCCTTTAAGGCAGTTCTCCCCCAGGGAGAAAAATGATACAGCTTAAAAACTAAACTGGTATGCTCTCAGAATACAAAGAGTTTTAACAGCAAACACCAAGATTTTTCTTAACTTAATAGTTTTGCCAATCCAATATTGCCCACTCCTGGGACAGCACAAATTGGGGAAGGAATAGAGAACTCCTGGGGAGATCTTGAAGAATCTGAGAAGGAAGAAGCAGCAGAAGAGGAAGGTGAAAGTGAAGCAGCTGCTTTTGAATGTCAGAAGACAGAAACTGAGGATACAAGTGTGATGAGTGAAACTAAGAAGGGTAAGCATTTGTTGATCTCAGTATCAGATATGCATATTATATCACTTTATTAACAGTCTAGGATTAAACTGTGAAAGGGGTTCTTAGCAAGAAAAAATGATTGTAACCACTTCACACATTTGCTGCCTCTACTTCACCTGGTCACCACTCTTCAAAACTTGATTTCTGTAGTAAAGGGAAGGCTCCAAATTAATCAATAAGCCAATCTGAATGTTTCTTTAAAAATGCTGTGGTTATTAGTTACTGAAGTTGTTTGTACAAAACTGATCACCAATTTGTTGATTGGGTTGTTTGCTTTTTAGATGAACCTATTGTAGTGTCTGACAGCGAGGAGGAAGAGGTTGTCATTCTGGAACCACAGGAACTACCAAGGAAAACAAGGTAACCATCCTGTGAAATTGGGAGGGAAAAGGAGTTTATGAGGAGTATTTTCAGGAAGGACAGAATATTGGCAAGGCCAAGAAAGTTTCAATTGATCAAAGGGACTCTGAGATAACTGAGAGTAAGGAAGTTTAAATCCAGGCTAATTCACTCCTGTCCTGAGAGGCCAGGCCTGGCTGGGCTGCAGCTGCCTGGAATAGTTACTGATACTTGACTAACCTCAGCCATTCCAGTGGGAGTGAGAACATAAAGTGGATTTCAGTCAGTGTCTCCACAGAGATGTTGCAGAGATTCTACATGCTACACTAGAGCTAACGTACAGTTTTACCTCCCAGAGTGAGGTTTGCTGCTGTATCCCTGCACTAGCCATGGAAACTTTACTAGAAATTAACTTTGGACTTGGCACCAACTGTGGTGGGTGGGTGCCCCGTTAGGGATGATCATCATGTGTTCTTTTTAAACAGTAAAACTATTCAGTACATTTGTTTGATACAAATGTTGTTTGATCACAGAGCACAGACCAGCACGAAACCAGAAAATACAACTAAGAAAGCATTTAACAAAAGGAGAAGAAAGAGAAGAACTCGATAGAGCCATCACCCCTCCTGCAGAAGTGCTGTACAATATGGAATTTGGTCTATTATTACTGAACTTATTTTTGTAGATAATATTATTTCCTCCCCCCATCTCTGGTTCTGCTTTTATGTTTGTGTCAAAACTATTGTACACAGCTTTAAATAAAAACATTTTGCTGTAACAAATTCCATGGTTGGAAGCCAGCTGCAGCAAAAACTCACTAGTTAACTTGAACTGTCTCAAGCTCCACAACCTGAAGGGCAGATACAAGATGCATCATTTCCTTAACAAAACAGCCTGTGCACAGTCAGAGTTCAGGTGGTAAAAGTTTAATACCAAAGGTAAAGCTTCTTAAGGTAGCTATTGACACACCTTGGAACAGTTTCATACATTAGAACATTCTTCCACAGGGCAAGTGTTGTGCCAGGCCTGAGACCTTCTTACCCATATCACTCTGTGTTACCTTTTACTCAAACTGCTTTGTATAAATTAATCAACAGAAATCCATGTATTCAACAAACTAGCACAGAACTTCTGCAAGATAATAGAGAAGCAACTCATACTTCAGCAGTGGAGTTTCTTAAAAGGTTTAATTAAATATTACATGCAACAGACAAGAATGCTTCTTGAACTTATAGGCAAAGAACTATGCTGTGAATTTAGGATTGGGCAAAACAGAGACAAGGAAGGTTCCAAAATGTCTGATCTGGGCGCTTTGTTTGAGAACAAGTCACATTGGAAACACGCACATATTTACAGGAGTGAAGTGGGGTTATTTTACAGGTGACCTCATTATTACATCAGCTTGAACAAGAGAGAAGTTACTGTTGCAAATGTTACATTTCCCAAATCAAGTTAAAAACTTCATATAAAAGAAAATACAAAATGGCTTGCAGCCATGCAAAGCTTTTATCAGGTTGTGCTCTTTTGGAATGGGACCACCATGCAAATCCTTTCCTCCAGCAGGAGCCAAACCAATGTTTTTTCTTAGTTCTTCCAACCTAAAGTCACTGTCCTGAGTACAAAAATGGATGAAGATGCAGTTTCTTCTTAATTCTGTGGTACCACAAGAATGTAAACTTGTTCAGAAAAAAGACCAGTGTTTGCACTGCTGTTTGTCTCTTCCTCACACATAACATCTCATTGCTACATTCCTTAGAGCCCTCCATTTGAAAGGAGGAGAAGTTGATGATTAGGCTTAACAGTAATACAGTACAATCTGGGGTATTTTGGTCAAAGCTTAGTAGCAAAAGCTGGAATTGTCCCATGCTGATTTCAGAAAATGAGAGGGTGGAAGAAGATAGTACTGCAGCAGGAACAGCTGCCCATGAGGAAGGAGGAACATAGTCATGCTGGGCAGAGATGCCAGGCCATGACTGAAGCTTTTTGGTTAGGCTGTATAGGAAGTCATGTTGATACGGTGAAAGCAAAGCTGAGGGAGCATGGAATTTTTCTCTCTGTTATTGGAACAGTAATGGAACAATTTCCCTTGAAACTAGAGCAAAGGTATTTCATTCAGCAGTAAATTAATACTAAAACCCCCTCAAGTCCTTTCACCTAATTACTGCTACTTGCTCTGTTCAGGGGAAAATAGTTCAATAAGCTTCCTTTAAATTACCCTCTTTCCAGTGTTCATATTTCTCCCTGGTCTTGGAATGCATCACGAAAAGGAAAGAGAAGACAGAACCCAGTTTCTCAGGAAGAGCTTTGTGGCCTGTTGTCTTCAAGTAAAAATTGCCAGTCAGCACTGAGAGTTATCCTTCCAAGGTCATAAACGTGGAAGACACATTGCTGTACACACAAACTCCCTCCCTTGCAAGGTTAGAGTGTTTCCAAGTCTAAGCACCAGACATGATACATTGCCCAGGCTGCCCCGTTAGTTTTAGCTTTTCAGTGGCAGCCTAATGAAATTAAGCTAAATAAAAGCTACTCACCAATGAAATACTGTTCTTCCATTAAACATTAGAACATGCATGAAAGTCCAAGTGCATCCAAAGAAGCTCAGATTGGCCAAAAGGGGCCACCTCTGCTGCATATTTTGGCTGCCTAAGCACCACTCGATCAGTTCTGTAACTGGGGTGGTTCAGGGAGGGCTGAGACTGCAGGGGTGGGGCAGAACAGTAAGTCTGTAGCTGCTGAGATGAGACCTGTGAGTTGTCTCACATTAACATGTGCGAGCTTCAAGGGGCTGAGGATTTTTAACAAATATAAGTAGCCCACACCCTGACAGCTGTTGGACATCTGTGAGGAGTCTGTACTGCTTGCTGCTGGGTGCCCAGATAAGCACACAGACAGCGTTGAATCAACTTCAAGTCAAAAAGGCACAGGTTTCACCTTGCCAGAAAGCTTTAGAAATGAATGCCAGTTTAAGATGGCAGTGCTTCTCCTCAGTGGTTTGAAGTTATTTGCAAGACCACCAGCATCAGATACAAAACCTGTTTATTAGCCAACCTGGAAATGGCTTAATTCAACCCACTTCTGTGCACTCACTGCTTTACATGCAGAGAACAGCAGGTACATCACTCCATTTACCCAGGCTGAAGGTAAACATCCAGTGGATCTAATGCTGAGTAGGTTTGCTCATGTAATGGTCCCAGAACTAAAGAAAATCACAACCAGTGGTTTTACATTTTTGCTGTGTGATGCACAGGAACTCTTTCTGAGCATGAGGGGTGTACAGAATTCATGTAGTTCTGCATGTAGCCCATCCACACCAGAAGACTTTCCCTGCTCTTGAGGGCACAGAGCAGTAGTTCACCCTCCTGCAGTTTAATCCCTCCACCACCCTTAAAGAGGTACAAAGGTAAGCAGACTGAGGACTAATTGTTTTAGTAGGTACTGATGGCCTTTTGGGACAGCCAACATGTCACTGGGAACTCCATGGGTTTAAAGTAGTATCAGTTTTACACATGGACTAGAAAATACCTGTAGCAAGACCATTTTCTACACAGTGGCAGCAAGAAGTATGAACTGGTGGAGGAGTCTTAGCCTGATGAAGTTCTGGCACTACATTATACAGCAATCAAGGTACATCCTAAAGAGGTTCACGAGTCTACTCCAGCAAGGTGTTCTCCTCAAAGCCAGTTTCTTCCAGTATTATAGTCATTAAGCCACATTTTGGATCTATGCTAAGACTCAGTTTAAACTAGACAGTATAAAAATGCTACAAATACTGCTGTGGAGTCCAAGTCTTTCTTACCCAGAAGGAGAAAAAGCCCTACTTATAAAAGTGTACCCCTAATATTAACATGTAGGCTAAAAGTAGATAGGCAGTCTCAGACTTCACATGGTCTGCATGGTTAATTCTGGGCCTGAAGAGAATATTTGGATAAAAACATGGCTAAAACTCTTAACAAGATTGCATGTACAAAAGATTTACATTAACCCCTCATGAAGCTAACTTCATAGTTAAAGTCATCAAAGCCTGTATTCTGAGTGATCACATCTAGAATTCTGAAACACATTTAAAACTGTACATCATTTCCTGGTAATATACATCTCTCAAAAAGATCAGTCTCTTGATTATTAAAATAAGTTTAGTGTCTCTGGTGGGTCAATAAGCGATACTTCGTGGTACCTATAAAGGGGAAAAAGAGATGCAGGATGTCATCTGGCTCAAGTCACCACAAAGAGCAGCATGCACACTGCAGCAAAGCACATTTCCCACAAGGCAGGAAACACTCGGGGGGCTTGTTGGCTGCCATGCCCACACAGATTTTTAGGAGCATCAGGTATCACCAACTGTAGGAATGTCAAGGAAATTCCTCCGGCTTCCACGTGAAAGTTCAGGCAACAACAGAACACCAAGTATTGCTCAACAAATCACCGTGCAAAAGCCTGGGGAGTCTCATCACCCTGAGATTAGCTCAGTTGGTTAAAACTTGGTTGTAATAATGCCAAGGTCATGGATTCAGTCCCCTATACGGGCCATGACTTGAGTTGGACTCGATGATCCTTGTGGGTCCCTTCCAACTCAGAATAGTCTGTGATTCTGTGATCACCATTTCACTGAGGTGGTAGATTTGGTTAGTGGAGTCTGCTGAAGACTCAAGGTGCGCCCCACACCCACACCCTGACAAGCAGCTACAGGTTAGGACAACTCGGGTGTAACACCTCTGCCTTTCCCAACATTTCTACAGATACTCACTTTGTACTCTTGTACTTTTCCCTTATGGACTGTTGTGTGTGCTGGGCTGCTTTGAGGTAGGTGTTGTGTAGGTCCATGAGGCAAGGCTTGATGTCTTCAAGGGTGTAGCCAGTTACTTTGCATAGGGATTCAGGCTGAGGGAAAAAGGAAAGAGAAACCATTGGAACATTCCTGTTCGCTGACAACTGCTGGTGCAGTTTTTGGTTTCCTGTTGAAACCGTAATGCCCCCAGTCCCACTTTTCAAATACCACAGGGCCCAATCCCTAAATAACAGCCCAGGAGCAGGGAGGGGCTGCAATTCCTGCAGCCCAGCCCCAGCATTCAGAACTGTGTACAAATACACTAAACACACACGTACCCAAGTTCGTCCAGTGAGTGTGTAGTCTGCTAGAAGAAATGCTGCAGCAGCAGTAACTGATGGCAAGTATTTCAGGTAAGGATCAGCATCAATTAGACTCAGCTCCCCAAGGTACTGCAGGGGAAACAAGAAAGGGAATCATCTATTTCCAAAAGGAAGAGGAAGATCATTTAACAGTTGCACTGGAACTCTAATTTAAGCTTCCAATCCTAAATCAGTTGGAGAAAACCTATTTTATCAGTTTCCACTTATTTTCTCTTTTAGCATCTCCTGCCTCTGCTGTCAAACAGTGCTCCCAACACAGGCTTTTCCAGCACATTTTGTATTCAGGGGTATATAAGAACTAGAGGGAAGAGTGTATTCGGTCTGACCTTTGCACAGCGAGACCCAGGCTTCTGTTTTAGGAACTCTGGTACCTACCATACAGTTAGGATTTATTAAAACTTTAGCTGAAATGTTATCTGTGCTCTGCTTTAGAAATTAGCCTCTGGATTTAGAGCTTGCTGCCTGTTGAAAGGAAAACCAAAACAAAAGTCATTTTTAGCCAAGGTGGGTGGGTATGTGTGGCAATTTTAGATAAGAGAGAAGGAAATATCTATCTAGCAGTGAAACTACCTCAAGTCCAGTAATCTCTGCCTTCTCTGAGGACGTGTGGATGCTTGAGCCAGGCCAAGTGCCAGCCTGTGATAAGAATGGAGTATCTCAAACAGTAAGTGGCAATAGGAGCACTGTAGCACCACTTGTGGAGGAGCACCCTTCATACTGTGCATATCTATCTCTGAAATAGAACACTCCAGGTACGTGGGCTGAGCTAGTCGTTCTTACTGACCATTGACAGGCTCTCCACTTTGGCGTCTGTCTGCTGGTGGAGGAAGTACTGGGTGAGGAACTGGTTGATCGTTGGAGCTGCCAAGTCAAACGACAAAACCTTCAAAATTAAGTGCTCCATCCTGAGAACCTGCTTCTTGGTATAGGTGTCATCTGTGATGTAGACAAACTCAGCTACTTCAGGAGGGTAGATCTCTTCAAACTTTCTGCCAGGAGAAATAGTCATAAGTAAACAATGGGGTACTAGAAAGCCAGATAACCAGCAACATTTAATGAAAGCAAGCATGCTCCTTTAACTTCTGACTTGGGAAGTAGCTGGGCACTGGTACCAAACAAGTTTGCTACAATTGGTTCAACAGGTCTTGAATTAGCAGAATTTGAAATTAGAGAGCTACAACAGCCTGATATTTTAGGACTAAGCAATTTGGGACTTGGAGTTACTGAAAATCCAGAACCCACTAAACCAGTAATTTTGGTGCAAGCAAAACTTTCTTTTCACACGCCTTATGCGTATTCCTTCAAATACTGTTCAGATGCCTGCTGCACAGGTAGAAAGGATGGATCTTCACTCTAGGGCAATCTACAGAGGTAACTGCAAAGGTTTTAGGTGGATAACTCTCGAACTGTTATTGTAGTGTGAAGCCCTCCCAAGTCAGTCCATTCATAGGCAGCACAACAGTGATAGCCACAAGGAGCCCAACAGGTGGAATTTGACATGAAGCAATGTCACTTACGATGCCAGCAGCATAGCTGCAGTACCCACAAGCTGGAGTTTTCCTCTCAAAACAGACATTGAAGAAAGAAACCTATCAATGTAGTTTACAGCTAAGTGCAGGGTTTCGTTCTGTAGTTTGTACTCTTCTCCAACTTCCACCAGCCAGTCCACAAGAATAGCCCGCATGCTGTTGGTGATGTCAGGTTGCTTCCTCATGTAACCTATTTTAGGCTTGCATTTCACCTGTGGGGTTAGATGACACATAAAGCTGAGTTAGGAGCAAGTGCTGGTAGGGAAGCAACTGTTTAAGCTTAACTTACAACAGTTTAAAGAAATCAGAAGTAAACCATGGTAAGTTTGGGATCAGTAAGCTGTGTTTCTGTAATCTTGCTTTCCAGCATGCATAGTGCAATAAACCAGTCTTGTGTTCACAGCATCTTCTTTCTCCCTTTCTAGCAAGCTCTAATTTAGTCCCTGTAGTAGTAACTCATGCTTAGATGCATTTCTCAACCCCAAACTCCTCCCCCATAAGCTGTATGCAAATAAGAAAAGAGACAGCAGCTCACCTCCATTTCCCTAAGATATGTGTGGATTTCGCTGATATAGTCTGGCACATTATTAACGTTTGGTGTTCCCTCTTCGGTTTCTGAGGTTATTGAAATATCCATAATACTTGGAGAGTCTAAGCAGAGGATAAGAGCCATGTTAAAACGGGCACCATCAGACTACTCCCTCACAGCACAGGGAACTCATGCAGGCTCACTCAGCTAGACAGGGAGTTGAGGAGGCTCTAGGGAAGCCAAAATGTTACAGCAACTGGGAAGTTTCCCCTTCCCCTCTCTCTTCTTTCCCCTAAGAATAGGATGCGAAACTCCCTTGCAGTTCTGTAGTGCTCAGTGCACCCTGTGTTACCTTGTTACATAGCTGTGGATCCTGAAAGCTTAGACTGTGGCTTAAAACAGAGCTGGAGTCCCAGGGCTTTTGGTAGACTGCAGAAGTGGATCACAATGAAATGAGCCCTCAGACATTCCCACACATGCTACAGAAGATGGACCAGGCAGTTCCCATTTTTTACATCCTGAGAAGAGCTCAGAACTCTTGGACCATTACGAAGTATTTCCAGGGAGAAAATCCTGTTACACCTCAGGATCTGCCTGAGTAAAGTCCCCTTCTAACTCTGCAGTCGTAGCAAAGGGCAAGGCTTTAAGGCCTGTTCTTGCCTTTCATCTGATTTCTCTCATGAGGAACTCAGAGTTAAAGAATGAAATTTCCTCAAGACAGCAGGGGATAGAAGCACAGAGTCTCAGGCAATGGACTGAAGAGCTATTGTGTGTTGATGTCCAGCTCAAGGGAACCAAACTGGTTCCTGAGACAAACCAGACCCAACTGTGTCCCAGACTATCCCTGGACGTCCAGTCCGTGTCCCACCCTGACCCGGTGACCTCCAGTCTGTCCCACCCTGCCCAGGGACCTCCAGTCTGTGTCCCAGATTGCCCCTGAACCTCTGGTCTGTGTCCCACCCTGACCCGGCGACCTCCAGACCGTGTCCCACCCTACTCTGGGACCTCAGGTCGTGTCCTACCCTGCCCGGGGACCTCCATTCTGTGTCCCAGATCACTCGGGGACCTCCAGTCTGTGTCCCACCCTGCACGGAGACCTCCAGTCTGTGCCAATCCTGTCTAGAGATCACCAGTCTGTGTCTCATGCTGTCCCGGGGACCTCCAGTCTGTGTCCCACCCTGCCCCGGGGCCTGCACCCCCTCGTTGGTCCTGGGAACCATTCCCTGTCCACGCTTGGCACAGAGCCCGGCGCGGCCCGGGACAGGCGTGTCGCGGCCGGGGGTGTCACCACGTACCGAAGCTCAGGTCCATGGCGTTGCCCAGCGGGGCCAGCGGCCGCCGCTCGCCCAGGGCACACACGGCCTCTCGCAGCCCCATGGCCGCCTCCTCCTTGTGCCCCGCCGTGTCCCGATGCCGCCGGGGCCGCTCGCCATCGGGCTCGTCCACAGCGATGGTGAAGGGCTGCGGATGGAGCTTCGCCGGCGCCGCATGGCCCTCGCAGCCACCCCGCGCCGCCTGTGGGGAGAGTGGCGGTGAGTGCCGGCCCCGCAGCCCCTTCCCCCGCGCCGCCTATGGGGAGAGTGGCGGTGAGTGCCGGCCCCGCAGCCCCTTCCCCCGCGCCGCCTATGGGGAGAGTGGCGGTGAATGCCGGCCCNCGTTCAAGCAGCCCGCGACTATTGAACCGCCCAATGGGCGAGCGCAGCGTCACGGCCGCGCCGGAGGGGAGGAGGGAGCGAGGGAGGAGAGGAGNGCAGCCCCTTCCCCCGCGCCGCCTGTGAGAAGATTGGCGGTGAGCGCCGGCCCCGCAGCCCCTTCATCCGCAGCCCTTTCNGGGAAAGGAGGGAGGGAAAGGAGGGAGGGAGGGGAAAGAAGGAAGGGAGCGGCTCTGAGGGGGACGCGCCGGGCCTGGGCCACTCCCCCGGCCCCGCTCCCGCCCAAGGCACGGAGAGCAGCGCCCCGGCCCTTCCCGCCGGGAAACGTGTCTGGAAAACGCATCTGTCGAGGGAAAATGAGGCCCGGGAACGGTGGAGAGAACGTGTTTAACGCGAGGAAAGGAGGCTCGGGGGGACAGTTTTGGCTCTCCACCCTCAAGAAGGGTGTGGGGAGGAGGGTCGGGGGTGCCTGCGGGGAGGGGGCAGGAGGAAAGGCCTTGATCTGAGTCTCAGCTTATCACCGAATCACTGAACGGTTTGGGGTGGAAGGGACATTAAAGACCATACAGTTCAACCCCCTGCCATGGGCAGGGACACCTTTCCAGGAGCACGAGTTGCTCCAAGCCCTCTCCAAACTGGCCTGGAACACTCCCAGGGATGGGGCAGCCACAGCTGCTCTGGGCAATCCATGCTAGTGCCCCACCACTCTCAGATCTTAAAACAATTTTCCACTGTTTGGATGATCAGGCTTTGGAACAGGTGGCCCAGGAAGGAGGTGGAGTCACCAATCCCCAGAAGTGTTTAGGAGGCATCAGGATCTGGCTCTGGGTGATGTGGGTTACAGTGGTAGTGCTGGGCTGATGGTTCGACTTGGTTGAGGATTTTAAAGGTGTCTTCCAACCTGGATGAGTCTATGATTCAAAGTCCCTTTAATGGAGTTGGTCTTTCTCACTTGTGAATAATCTCTGTATTCACAGGCTGGTTCATCTCTTCTAATTTTAAATGAAGCCAAGTGAGAAGCAATCTGGAGTTTTGAAATGAAGCACAGGAATGCTGGAGAAGCACAGAGGAAGTTTAATGCCATCCATCACTAAACAAAACAATGTGTGGCTTTAAATGGGGCTGTCTTCAGTCTAAAACTCAGAGTTCTTCCCCTCTATGCACACATCAGCTACATCAGGTCTGGTGAGATATCTTAGAGCAGCAGGCAAATACTACACAACTTAAGTACAGCTTAAACACACAATTTTTTTCCAAATCCATTCAAGTCTCTGGAAACCAGTTTCTTATTCCATTCTTGCAGCTGGAGGACAGACTGCTCCATGTTGTCCTTAACAGTAGTGAAAACATTTTTGCCAAAAGAGTATTTGGTATTTACATCTGATTTTACGTTTTCTTCAGCTATTAACAGCATACCTAGAACCTCTGCACACATTTAACATACATAACAGTTTATATGACATTTAGTACTGTATCCAATATGGTAATAAATATCAATAAAACCTAAGAGCTGACAATACAACAAAAAAGTAAAAGTGTTTTTCTTAAAAAGTGTTTCAGACTTGGTATTGAAAAGCCTTGATGAAAAACAGAAAAATTAATCTGTTTTTTCCTTGTCAGGCTGTAGCATCAAAAAAAGCAATTAATCCATCTTGATCACAGCCATCTAGAATTTCCAGAAGCAGAGGAACTTTAGTTTTCACATTGGTGCCTTTGAATTTAAATTTATCTATGAAGAGATCTGTGATCATACCTGCAAAGATGAAATTCCAGGAATTATTCTTTGCTTGCTTTCAGTAGCTATGAACTCATTATTATGTATTATCTTAGTTGTTACAAGACTTTTTTGACCTCATGTTTTACACAATGGTTTAATTTTAAACAAACACAAACCACTGTTAGCCCAGATTCCAGATTCATTCCAATCATGTATTTCTGTGTTAGAATTACCCATATTTGCAACAGTAAAAGGAGAAGAACTATCACAGGACAGGTAAGGAGGACTCTGCTTACATAGCATACACATGAGCTTTTTAAAGTGGGTGTCTGGCAGAGTTCTCTGGGCTGAACAATGTATGTGAAACACCAGAGAATGTTACTGAGTTGCCTTCACTAAATGAGATCATTTTCTGTGAGTCTCTCTTCCCACCCCTTGTGTGTTTTATTGTTTCTCTGATATTATGCAACACTTCACCCCTCAGAACTTAACTGCTCATTTAACTTTCATACATTCTTAAACGGCCCCCTGACTTTGAACACGATCCTCAATCATGTCCATGAACACAAGAACCATCCAAATATAAGCAGCTGCCTGTTCAAAATTTTAAAAAGTAGACGAGTCAGTTTGCAAATAATCCTGGTATTTTCATTCCCAGGGGTATGCTTGTGATGCCAGACCAGTATTAGAAGTTCTCAAGTGAACAAATCCTGAGAACCTTCAGAGAACAAAGTCTGTAGTGGCAGACAAGCCAGTTTCAGTCTGGCCAGGTTTTACTGCCTCACCTTCAACTTCAAACTTTGATGAGATGTAAATATGCAGCCTTGGCTGTATGACCAAGCAGACATATGTGCCTACACACAGAATTTTATCACAGAGTGAACAGGGTTGGAAAGGACCTTAAAGGGTGTCTCGTTTCACTCCCTGGCCATGGGCAGGCCCACCTTCCACTAGACCAGGTTGCTCTGAGCCCCATCCAACCTGGCCTTGGACACTTCAGGGATAAACATCCACAGACCTGTTGCTGTCCTGAAGCTCTCCATGTGCACCCACTGATCAAAGTATTTAAATCCTGCTAAAACTGCCCACATAACTATTCCAACCATGTCCAGGGTGCTCTCTGGACATGAAGTCCCATTTAAATAAAGCTGAATTATCAACAAACCATAAAGTCTCTCCAGATGTGCAGGTTGTCTCTTGTATTCCTCGAGCAGCTGATCTGCCTCTTCCAAAATGCTGCGGTATTTTGGGAGCAGGAAGTCCACATTTCCTTCGTGAACTTGTAATTCCTTAAAGACATTTTAAAATCGTAAGAACTAACAGCAGATAAGTATTGTAAGAGCATAAAAATAAGAAGAAACTAAGCTTGGGTCTGACAGGAGGAAGTACTTCAAAGGGAACACAATCCCTGAGTTATTTTCAGAGTGCATCATTTCCTAGTCTTCTAATGAAATGTCAGATGTTATTTGTCACTTCATGGAGTAGATTCTCAAAATCCTGTGTATTCCAGCTTCCAGTCCTGCCAGAACACATCACGCCACAGCCCTGCCCCTACAGACTCAGACCTTGACCATAACTTTATTTTTACAATAAGTAAACTCCTGAAAAAGTGTAGCACATACAGAAGTCTGAAGATAAGAGTGAACTCTGAAAGTATCACTCAATTCGTGATAGCAAGAAGTTCTGAAGGCTCTTCTAAGATGCCTCAGTATCATCAAACCAATCTGAGGTGGTCGATAGTATAGATCTTTTTATCCTCCACAGAAAGACTGTCCTAGAGAAAATGCTATTATGTTGTGCACTGTGAGCCTGCTGGGATAACAGCTTTCATCAATCACCACATTACTTTACTGCCTATCAATAAGTTACCATCCAAAAAACTGAGTGATGAAAAAAAAATCAAAGATTTGCTGTCTAAAAAAAGCCTAAACCAAGCCAGATATGCAACATGATTATTGTACAAACACAATATGCATAAGGAATACTCTATTACTGTTTATACCCCTGGTTTGCCAAACCCAGCCCAAGTAAAACACTTTTAGTGATAATAAAGATACACATTATTTTAATTGGTAGTCAGCTTTTCTACTAAGCAAAGAGTTCTGACAATGACTAGTTGACTGCCCCAAAAAGTCCATTTTCATCTTCTTTCCACTTAAATAAAAAATACCAAATTGATGATAGCGAGTACTTGACAGTAAAATCCTGGTTGTTGGAAAAAAGTTTAAGAACTGAGACAAGCTGAGTAACTGTTGAGGAGGATATTAAGCAAAAGACTAAAAAGCAGATCATGCAGCAATTATGACACACAGGCATGAAGTTCCACAGCAAGGAAGTTGCATCTGGCTTGGATGTTCATCCCCAGATCTAGAAAACTTTTAGAGGTTTGTGGAAAGAGACACAGAATGAGCTGTAAAGAGAACATTAGATGACATAAACTGTCTGCTTTCTACTGTCCAATTCCAGCCTTCTCAACAGCAGTCAGTAATCAAAAGTGTTAATCAGCAGTCATGCAGAAAAATGGGAATTTTCCTTGAAGAAATCTGTCTCCTGGCTGCTTAAAATACATTATTTAATTTAATGAAGGGGAACAGAAACAGAGCAGATCCCCACAGGACACACATCTGACTTGAGCCACACAGCTTGGGCTCTGACAGCATAATCCCCCTAAAAGCCAAACGACAGCTACTTACTCTCAAAGCATCTATTAAATAAACCTTCTTGGCCAGCAGCTGCTGATACTCCAGTTTAGGGTGGATCAGCTTTAGCGTGTGCCTCACAGATTCTTCATTTACATCTAGCAGGGAGTGAAAAGAATCCCAAGAAACAAGTGAATAGTCTTCCTTCCACTTAGAGGAGTATCAAATGAACTCCAGGAAAACAGAGAAGAAACTTTTACCATATGATATGTTGAGATTAATCTTCCTTTTAGTTGCCTCTTTGGAAAGCACATCTTTGAGGATGGATATTGTAGAAATGTTGTCAGACTTAAAATATCCCTCACCTTTTCTAAAAAGAAAGAAAAAAGCTTCAAAAGAAGAAACATACAGATTTGTCCCTACGTTAAAACACAAGGCCTGTAAATTAATGACCATTTCTGTTTGTATGAGCATTAGATGACTTTGAAGTTATTTCTTCTCTTCAATTAAAAAAGAGGCAGTTAGAAAACAATTATTCCACTGTATTAGCCAGGCTTGATCTTTAAATTCTAAAAGCAAGCCTTTCCTGGCTGGCAATTTTGGGTTTTTTTTTGGACCAGCTTCAAGAAAAACTACATTCAGGCTACAGATTGCATAATTACTGGATAGTTCTCACCTCTGGTAATGTTTGACAGTCCTTTTTAAGAAAGATTCCTGTTCTCTTTAACGGGAGTTTTGAAAGAGCTGAGGGTGGAGGGGTGAATAGCAGGAAGTGTCCCACTGTGCTTTAGTAATTCTATTTACCTGTAAGTACTTTCCAGCTGTGTTCCCAGGAAGGTGTTCTGAAAGTAAAAGGTGATACTCTCCCCAGCAGGAGTCTTTTCAGGCACCTCAGGCAAGCAAAACACAACCCAGGAATGAATCTCAGCAAAGCTGAACTGGCCTTTGAGCGTCAGGGTGTTCATGGGTCTGTGATGTTATCAAGTTAAAAGAAAAAAAAAGGACAGTTAACAGGGAGGGACACTGTCCGTGTGAAAAAAGTTCGGTGTTTTCCTTTTAATCAACACCCTGTAAAAGTCAAGTATCTCACTAGGCAGAGATTCATATTGCAGGTTTACAGCTACCAAGTTTTTGGTGTCCTGTTTCAAGTTGTTCAACCTGAAATTTGGGACAATGGCAAACAAGTGACAACACAAATAGGACCAAGAGAGAGCCTCAACAGTCTTTCGTGCTGCAAACCATATTTATATTTTAAAAAAAGGCACAATGGTGCTCATTTGCACATTGGTATCATCCCTTCAGTCTTTCAGTTTTGGTTTGAACAATTCCTCGGAGGCAACTCAAGATGGTAACTGAGGGTGGGCAAAAATCAATTAGAAATCCCATAAAATACTAAATTCCTAACAGAAGGATAAGGGTAAAAAAAGTCTTGGCTTAGTTTTGGGGTCAAATTTGCTGTGGGAAAAATTAGAGGGAAAAGGGTGGAGGGGAAAATGAGGCTGAAACTGAAAGACTGTGGTTAGTGAGACAGTAGAGTTTCCTTTTTACCACACCCTCAGCTCTACTAACACTTGGGTCAGTAAAATGCAAAATACCCTGAAAACAAGAATAAAAAAAGCAAGAAACCCATTTAATCCACATTTTCTATTAAGAAACCCATAAAATGGAACTAGAGGCTTAGGGCTTAGAAATTCTGTATTTAGGTTTACAGAGCAAATGTTTCAACTCAATAGTGGCCTTTTTAACAAAGCACAGAAGGCGTTGGTTCACAAAAAAATTCTCTTCACAAATACCTGTCCTGGTCAATGGAATGAGTCCTCTGGTGGAGTGAAAGTGGTTTGATTTGGTACTGGTGAACTTGGCAGGTTTTGGGTTGGATTCTTGGCGTCACATAGGCCTGGAGTGTCCCGTACTGCCCTTCGATGGAGCGAACCTGCACGGAGGGGCAGAGCCCACAACAGGAGGAAAGGGACAGAATTCACTTACCAGAATTGGGTGAATATTCAAAATATTTGAAGGAGTTAAGGCTGCAGTACTGCAAGAATATTTAGAGGACTGTATTTATTGACAGGGCTTTATAAATAAAGCAGATGAGGAATGTTTTAAAGCTGATGTAGTGGTGTCCAATCAAGTGCTGCTATATTAAATGAATAAAAATTAAGAAATTTATTAACTTTATATTTCATATTAAAAAGTAACTTAATATAAATATGTTTATATTCTATATATTATTATTAATTCCATATACTATATATTCATGTATTTTCTATTATTTTAATTTTTATTCTTAAAACTTATTAAAATATTTCTATTTNAATTATATATAATGAATATGCAACTATATATAAATAAAAATATTAAATATATATTTTTTAAAACACTTATTTCCTCACCAGCTAAAATAAAAAGCCTGAAAATTGCTTCTAATTCTTCAGTGATGCCATTTTTTTTTAATTAAGGAATTAAAGGGATTTAATTAAGGAGTTCAAACACAAGTTTGCTTTATAACCTTGATTATCTCCCTTATTTTACAGGGTCTCAGAACAAGAAGCAGTCTTTTGCAGGAATTTCTCCACTTCAATATTTTTTAATAAAAGACTGATAGTGCAGTGTTGACACACACCAATTTTATAATTGTTTTTAGTGGGAGAGTACAAAAACCCTCTTTTTTTGTCTATCATGAATGCATTTGATTAATTTCTCTTGTGTTACTGACTCTTTACCAGGTATTTTCATCATTAAGGGTGGGCAGGCTCTGTCCCTCAGCAAAAGCCACACAACCACCCCCAACCTTCCTGCTCTTGCCTTGAATTTCTGATCATAACCTTCTGAGTTTTACATTAACACATATCAGATTAGGAGGCTGTAGTGAAAAAGACAAAACCTAATGCCCCTGTGCAACTTGAGGATTTTCCTCACCATCCTTTCCTTCATTATTTCCCCTGCTGCTTCTCATAAAACATGTGAATTTGGTGGATCATTAAAAGCCAACTCCAAACTCCCCACATACCTTTAGCACAATAAGCACGGAATGATGGGATTTGCTTCCCCTCCAAAACACAAATCCAGTCTCCACTCCCTGGTTAGTTCCCAGTGTACTTGCCTTCCCACACTTCAGAGGATCAGCAGTGCCAGAGCTTTGAGACCCACACACTGCCCCCAGAATCCACTCTTTTCCCACCCTGTGATGTCCCCATATCTTAGGAAGGACCTAAGGCTCTAGTAAGGACTATAAATCCCAAATGAGAAGGTTCTCCTCAAACAACCAGCAGCAGAAATTGGGCTGACCATTTCCTCAGGCTAAGCAGGCAGTCCAGGCAGAGAACTCTCCACTCCTAAGCAGGAATAACCACTAATCTATTGTGGAAACTAATTGGGAACACTTTACCTTAAGTTCAAGTCTGGTGGTGTTTGCTTGGCATCGGTAAGTTGCAAGAAGAAAGTTGCTATTTGGCTGTAAAAAGAAAAAATAATACAAAATAGGTCAGTGGAGTCACAGTATTTCTAACTGGTCTGTGGGCTGGAGACTTGTAAAGTTTTTGCTATGTGTGTACAGCAGTTGACAAAAGTTAAACACAAAAAAGTCATCTTTGGTGCCCCGAATATTCTAATTAATTTTAATTATGGCAAAGTTAAAACCAAAATTCTTTATGCAAGGAGAAAACAACCAAAGCCTCTTATGCTCTTTAATATCAACATACAGGTTACATAAATACCTACTTTTCATCTGAAAAATGCATGCCAGTCTGCCCCACTCATCTGCAATATTAGTTCAACTAAGTAAGATCAGTAAGAAAACACACCAAAAAAGCACAACATTAATCATCACAAATGACCAGAAACTTCAAATAAAAAGTTGATTTCTGAAGACTTCAGGGCAGACCAATGATGTGCAAATTTAGTTCTTACAACTAAAACAGAGGACTGTTAACAAGGAAAAAGATTTCACAAAGGATTTTCATAATCCTAAAGTAGTTTCTGGATTTTCCCCAGAAAATCCCTCAGCATCATTAGTAATTCTATAACTATTTCAGTTTCTAATTATTATATTAAAAAATGCACTAAACATTTGACTCCCCACACAGTGGAACTTTCACATTCTCAAAAGAGATTTTTAAGAAATGAACCAAGTAAGAAATAAAAAATTCTTCATCTAAATTATTTTGAAGTAAATATATGATTCTGTGAAGTACAGAGAAGAGAGAAATACTGAATGTGTCCCTCAGAATCCTCATGAGGCAGGAAAATACCCCAGGAGAGCAGGTGCAGGAGCACATATTCAGCTGTGCATTATGTCAGGACCTGCCACAAACTCCCAATTCTGCAGCATCTCTAACAAAGCTGAGCTCTCCAAAATTACCAAATGAGGAGTTTAACTCAGTCTATCTGAAATCACATCTATATAAATATATACAAATCCAAGTTCTATTTGTTCTATTTTTACCACACAACACTAAGCCCTCCTCTGTTTCACTCACCTCAGAATCACAGCTGCTAAAACTAACCACAGCAGAGTTTTTGTCCACATCCAGCAGGTCGATCGGGACATCGCTCTGCACAACACAGGAGGGAGGGAGAATAAAGAGCTTAACTTCCTGAGGAGCTTCTAGTGCAGTTATCCTCTACTGTCACCAATCTTTTTAATAAGGGAGAGGCAATGATTGCTTCATGCACGAGCTAAAAGCCTAACAGACATGCAGCTTATTACTTAATCCTGGAGTAACATGACGATCTTTCTCTTATTCTGTTTCAGAGTGCTGGACTCTTGTGGGGTTGGCTTTCAGCTACTGCAGTGCAAGGTGTGTAACTGTCTTTCAGACATGAAAGGCAGATTAAACAATTTCATTCATTCCTCACTTAGCTATGGAAACAGCTGCAAATTAGCTATAAATTAACATTGCTCTCTAACATCCTCAATAAAAATAAGAATTCTATTAAGAAGTGAAAAAAAAAATCCTTCAGTAGTTGTTTCTCATTCACTGTAGCAAACTCACCTCACAAATTCCTTGTTGTGACATTTTTCTCCCCATGCATTACCCAAAAGAAGGTAATTCAGTCCCACAACTCCTCCTGACTACCAAAGATGACAGCTGATGCAGTAGGAGGAACATTTAATTAAGGCTGCTCTACTGGGCAGGAGTATTTATCCCCAACTGCACATAAATCAGCTGCTGTTCCACTCTGCAAGTGCACAGGTGGCTCATAACAGCCTAAAATTAATTTTCCACTACAGAGGGTGCTTAACTGGGGAATGACAATCTGCACCTCCTTTAGGATTTAACTGGTGTTGCAGTAAGGACGTGCAAAAGCAAACACCAAGTTACAAAGACGCCTCCTCACACAGCAGGCCCTTTGGAATGTTTGGACCATGGACTGTGGCTCTGCCCAAGCCAACAAGCCCAAGGCACACCCACCTGCAGCAGGACATTGTCTATGGCTGTCTGCACCTCCAGGGTGAGGCTGTAACTGGCATCATCCTTGTTCAAGGTGAACTTCTCGTTCACACTGAATGCAGGCACTGCAGACACAGCAGTGCTGGACTGAGAGGACTGCTGGTACTTCTCCCTTTCCTGAAGTACTTTCATCTGTAAGTGTTCCAGTTCATTCCTAGAAAAGGGAAGCAATTTATAATGTCTTAGAAAAGGCAGCTCTAAAAGCCACCGTAGAAATTATGTAGGTTAAGCTTGCAAGGCAATCATGTTTATCTCCTGTGCGGTTTTCCAGCCAGAAGTGACTGGTGACTCCCCTTCCACATACTGAGCAAAGATAAAATACAAACTACATCACATGGACATGTAGAGTCTACAGTTCCTTGCCAGAACAGATTTCTGTGAGACACAGGAAAGGACAACCTGTTTTCCTGCAAGAGTACAATGCACTTTGGATAATATGCTGCTTTCCTGCCATCATTTGGAAGCTCTAAAGCAGCACAGAAAGAAGAGAATCTTATCTCCCTGATACTGAGGAAGGAGGCATTAAGACATCAGCAGCTGAAGGCAAGATAGAAAGAGACTGTGAAACGAGGCTGCTGTTCATTTCTGCATTGAAAAAGGCTTGGTTCTACTTCTAGATATATTAATGATACAGACAATCCAGTGAGATAGGAAGGAAAAATGACATTTCAGCTTTTAACATTTCAATTCTTCCATTTAAATTTCCTTCTAATGCAATTACCTTAAGGATGAAATCTTGTTCTGCATTTCTTGGCTTAATTTTAGTTCTTCACCTGATCCACCTTCTCTATGGACAGGTTCTGTGGTCAGTCCTGTCAGCCAGCCTAAACCAATATATGAAGTTTATATTCCTTATAAGCTAAAAAGAAATTCTACACTCAGCTATTCTATGTGTGAAGCTGTGTTTGTTCCAGATACTGGGTAGAGAGAATAAAGCCCCATCTAATCCTTTTTGGAGGATTAATCTAGACACTGAGCATGATTTTTTATGGATTTCATTCTTAAATTGGAAAACATTACTTATTCTTTTTCATTAAGTGCTCTGAGCAATAAATTCTCCTGTGACAGTTTTTAACTGAGCACTTGAATTTCTTCCCACCTCTGGTTTTATGACAAAACCTAGAATAACTGGCAGTACAAAACAAAAAAATAGCTGAAAAAACCAAAAGCTGTGCAATGTGCTCATTGCAAACTGTACCTTGCACAGTGGGCTCACAGACTGAATGCTGCTGGTTGAAGTGAAAGAAGTTCCGTTTGCTTACTAAATTACATTTATTTAGAAAAGCAGCTACCAGTTATTACACTGGGACACCTCAGGCATGATATGCAGACTTGGGCATTTATAGGTCTAGTTACCTGCCAAAATCAGTGTGGGGCACATCCTACCACAGTTCACCTTGGAAAACACACAGATGAACACGGGCTTTAATTTCTTCCTATCTTCTGTTACTCATGGATCTTTTTAACATCCCCACTGAAAGAAGCCACAAAGGACTTTTGCCACACTGTTGCTGCAGCCCATCACACCACAAAATTCATATGAGATCAGGTGGAAGAGTCTTCTGATCACCAAAGACTATTTAAAAGAGGCACTTGGACACCAATACTTGCAATAATTTGCTGAGAATTGTATCTCGCCAAATTACATGATTTTGAACACAGGGAGTTTCAATAGGCTAAATTTGAGCCCTGAAGGTAACCCAAGACAGAGAATTAGCAGTATTTATGTCCCAGCAGCTGATATATGCAGCCTGTTTATCATGATCTCTGGGACAGTCAGACCAACAGCTCCAACTCTACAGAGGAGTTGCTGAGATGCCTCACACCGGGGAACTTTATTTTGTACTAAAAGCAAAATCAACCCAATTTAAAGCCCTATGAAGCTGAAAAGGAAATCCTGTAAGAGACAAGAAAAAAAAAGAAAGCTATGCATATCTACCAATATTTTTAAACTTAAAAAGTTATAAATAGTTCCTTTGGACATAACACATTCATTATTTCATCACAGTTAGGCAACAGTCTGCATCAAAAAAATAGCCAATCATTGTGTTACACAGCAGAACACAATGAAGAATAACTTAAAATATAAAATACTCCACAGTTTAACATGATCCTGGCTTCAATCAGAACAAAAAACTAAAGAGCTCTGAGCTGCACTAACAACATAACCTGGTTCATTTTATCACATCACCACACGTGGAGTTTATTGAGTAAATAACATGAAGCTTACCTGAGTATGTGGCTGCTACAATCTCATCATAGCCATCCTTTCCCACACAGCCACCCTGGATCGAGGCAATGCTCTCCGACAGAGCCTTCAAACAAACAGCCAAGCACAGGGAGGGATCACTGCACTCATTTTAGAAGTTTGGGGAGGCTTTAAGGGTTGTGTCCTCCTTCTACCTGAACCCCAAGACACCTACAGAGGTGCACAATATCTAGATCTACAAAAGAGCAGCTGGTGACTGTCACAGCTGAATCCTGGGGTTTGGACAAATACATTCCAACTCTACTCCACGTAAGAAATATATTAAAAAGTTTAAAGCAAAACACTGATACACAGGAAGTTGTAGCCAGGCAGGGGTTGGTCTCTTCTCCCAGGCACTCAGCAATAGGACAAGGGGGCACGGGGGGCTCAAGCTCTGCCAGGGGAAATTTAAGTTGGAGAGCAGAAAAAAATTCTTTGCAGAGAGAGTGCTCAGGCATTGGAATGGGCTGCCCAGAGAGGGGGTGGATTCCCCATCCCTGGAGGTTTTTAAAGTGAGCTTGGCCGTGGCACTGAGTGCCATGATCTGGTAAAGGGACTGGAGTTGGACCCAGGGTTGGACTTGATGATCTCAGAGGTCTTTTCCAACCCAATTAATTCTATGATTCTATTTTTCCAGCAGGAATTATCAATTTGACTGAAATGATCACTGTGGATCCAATCTACTATTTGAAACCACTGATAACCAAAGCCATCATGCTCAGTAAAGTCCTGACAGCCAACATTTATCATTTTGCACATAAAACACAGAGTGTGCACAACATGGGGTTGTTTTTTCACTGACTACTGTTTTAAGTCTCACCGGGAGAAATTTCAGCAGTCAGTGCAGCCAGAGCTTTAACACACTCTCTACACTATTTTGATTTGTGCTCATGTCAGGACTGTTTCACTTTCTGCTTCTTAAATATTAGACTACTGATTTCAGTTCATATTGTCAACACTTTCAAACTAAAAGCAAACCACGTATTTTAGTGGCAATGATCATGTAAATTCTGAAATACAGGTTACTTGTTTAGAGTTAATTCCTCCCCAGCAGAGCAGGAGGACTGTGGGCTCACATAATCGTGTCGAAGCACAGGCTCATCCGCGCTCTCAAAGGCGTAGATTTCTATCATTCCATCATCTCTCCCAACAAGTAATTCCTTCACTCCATCTCCCAAAATGTCAAAGCTATCAAGACATAAGATACCTGGGGAATGAAGAAGAAAACAAAGCTGTTTGCTTCACCTTCATTTGTTTATGACACAATAATGCACAGCCCACACTCAATTAAGTGGAAAGAGACTCCCAGTTGGCCTTTCAAGTGTAATTAAAGATTTTTCTGGATGAGCCTCTTGAGGGCTGAAGCCCCTCACCTGTTGTGCCTCAGGGTTGCACGGTGGGTTTCACAGCAACCAATTCCAAACCAAAACCACTGGAGAGACGTTCTGATGTTCAGATCACTTGAGGGCTTTAATGCTCCCTCATCAAACGTCTGCCCAGATGAACTATTTGTCTGCCCACACTACTCAAAATAAGTAACTCTGTAACTGTGCCAGTTGTAGAAACAAGTATTCCTTGTTTCCTACAGTTGACTTAAAGCTATTGGTAAATGGAAGCAGGAATTCTGGCTGAAGTGACAGGAGGAGGGTTCTGCCTGTGCCAGACCTCCCCTGGGTGCTGCTGCTTGACATTTTCTCTCTCCTATGACAACCAATCACCTCTGGACAGGAGAGAGAGGAAGGGTCTGGAATGAGGAAAAAGCACTGAGGGAGTTTTTAGAAGAAATAATACGAAAAACCAGATGGAATTTAAGTTTTCTGGTTCCATATTTCTCAGGAAGAGTAAGGACATACTAGGAAGCATTTTAAGAAAATAATGCAGTTATAACTTCCATGAGAGAATTAAATTAAAAACCAGATATATTCTATTCCTGGTCTTCTCCTTTACAAAGCAATATGGGCTAATAGATGTTGCAGAGCAGCACAGCAAGGCTAAAACAGAGCAGTGTTGTACTTGTGCTCTGATCAGTAAAACCTTACTGTGGAGACATATTCCATCTTCAGATAAAACCTCTTTCTTAGAAAAAAATTAAAAACAATAAAGGAGTGTTGCGGAAGAGTTGACAACCTTTTCCCTGAAGAGGCTTTAAAATCACTGAACACCTGATAAATTTGGCAGGTATATTTGCATTTTGTCAGCATAAAAACCTCCATATCTGAATTAACATTGTTTTACAAATGCCACTTTAAGCACACTGTAAAAACAACAGTATGCTACAATATCAGAAACAATACCAACACAAAACCCAAAGCAAGGCAAACTGATTAGAATCATCTCCAAGAAATCAGAAGAATGAGACCTGAGTCATATTAATATATCACTGATATAATTACAATATTCCTCCAAAGGATCTATGAACAAGATTTCCTGGTTCTTCTCCTTGTAATAAAGCAGGAAAGCTAAAGAGTGAGAGATTGAAACACATACCTCCTCTCTTTTTTTCATTTCCCATTTCCCACTTGTGGACAGGCTTGGAACCAGTAATTTGGGTAAGACCCAGTTTGCCATCAGAAGTTCCATACACAATTTCTTCCCCAGAATCACCTAAACACAAACTGAACTTAGAAATCAAGTACACCACTTTATAAAGGTTGTGCAGCCCAAGGGAAAATCCTAAATTAGTGTTGGGCAACAGAGCTGTCAGGCCTCCAAACCAAACACATGAAAACTGGACCCATTCTGATAATTTCTTCACTATTCTGGCACAACTGCCCACCCTGCACTGGAATCCTGCCCAAAAAACATTCAGCATCCAATAGTTTAGATTTCAGCAAAGGCAAGCTATTCAGTTGCTTTTACAGAAGACAGAGATCCATTCGGAACACACATCAATGGTCAATGTTGCACCAAAACTTCAGCAACTACGAACTGTTTTTCCAAACCAGCTCTGAATGTTGTTGTCACATAATGTAACCGAAACTAAATTCGGTACCAGATTAACCACAGTAAAGCGATTTCTGCCAGGTTAGAACAGATTAGCAAGAAGGATGATCAAACTATTTTAAGCTCCATCCTTCCAGCCTTAGTTCATGTCAGCTCTACTCAATATTCTCAGCCATCCATGGATTCCAGTTATGGAATTCCATCTGTAAGAGAAACCCAAACCCAAAACCTTGACAAGGCTCCCAAAAGTCCAGTTTGTATTTACACAGTGAGACCACTTTATACCTCACTGCTCTTGTAAAAGGCTTCCAATTAAATCTCAATATAATCAGTGTAAACCAGCTGTGTATTTCTTGCATCTAAGAAATAACTTCACAGTTTTCTGGTGCATTTTTTACATCAGCTTAAAATCAAGACAAAATAATCCACTAATACAAGCAATAAAAACTTAAAAATGTAGTAAAATAACATTGGTTAGTTATGTCTGTGTTCAGAGTATCGTTACCCCCATTTCCATTGCTCAGAGCAAGAACAGTGGGTGGTCCAGGAACTTCGATTTCATAAAGCAAATCAGATCCCTAAAGAAGAGAACCATCATGAATCAGTTTGTAAAAAGACTGCCAAAACCCAACAAAACTAAAACTAAAAACAACCCCAAAACACCAACCCCAAACCAAAGAATAAAATTATTATGGATCACAGTAATATATGTTTCACTTTTACAAATTCCCAGTACTTACGGGAGAACCATTTCTAAGACGGAAACAGGGTGAAGTTTATAGAATTAAGACATAGGACTCTTGACATGTGCTGCTATTATTAAGAACCATCCATGAACTTATCTAGCAAATAAATCTATTAAAACACTTATTGTCACTCAGGTTTGTCACTACAGTAATTTGTGAGAGCAAAAATTTCCAAACTAATAAATACTCAAGGAAATTAAATGTTTATGTGAGTGGTTTTAGTTTAGAAGTGACCATTTTGTCATCTACTTCCTCCTATGAATTCCAAAGCCTATTCACAGTGGTTTTATTAATCCTCATATAGCAAGTTTATAATCATGATTTTCCTTTAAAATAAGAGGAATATACCAGGATTATTGTGGCAAGTAAGACACAATACACTTATCCTTATGATGTTTAAGCCATGGCTGATGTGCTGATTCCCTTAAGAATTACTCCAATTCTGCAGCATCAATAGATAAAACATGAGGAAAGGAGTATATTAACCTGCAAAACCCTGAGGACTCTGTCCTGACAGGCAAGCACCGGTGTAATGCACTTCACTTTGTCCACAGGAAGGCAGAGAACATCATTGATTTTATCTCCTGATAGGAAGTAGTGCTGGTCCTTGCAGTCACAGTAATGGTTATAGATGTAGCTTGCACAGAGAAAGAGATCTGCTCCTGAAATATGCCTGAGGAAAAGAAAACATTTCCTGGAGCATTTTCCCAGTCCAGCTGCAGTGAGAGAGTCTCAGCCTTGCTGTGCTCTCAGCTCTAAGCAATCACAGGGCACTGCAAGCTCTTCCAGCTTCTAAAGTTCCTTACAGGTGTTATAACCATTTCTATTTCTCTCAAATTTCTCTGCCTTCAGGTACATTCCTAAAAATATCCTTACAGAAATTTCATTACTATAGTTTGATGATATTAATTCTTCTCAAAATGATTTCTCTATGGCAGCATCTCACAACATGATCCAAATAATAAAACAGAATATTTCTTGTGCTGCTACAGGAAGGGTATAAGGACACGACACACTGTGGCAATAACCCCATCTGCATTATGGGACGGCCTCCAGACCCCTCCCAGTACCTCTCCCAAGCCCCTCCAAACTTCCTAAATTTCCCCGTGATTTTCCACGTTCATCCCTACATGTCACAGCACAAGCCAAAGCGGGACTGGCACTTCATGTTACCTACAAGCACATGATACAATAAAAAATACTTTAATAAAATCATAAACTAACAATCTGCTAGGAAAAAATGCAACATATTAGACATACATAGCTTTGATGCTTTCAGTGAGGTTGGTTTCAAAGGAAAGAAACTGCTTCCCTCTTTTTGTGAAACCTCTCACTTCGGATCCTACAGCCACAAAAATTTTCTCTTGCGGTGTGTTAAGAGCTCCTCCCAACTCCAGTCTTGCAATTTTTTGGCCTGGCAGAGTCTTGAACACTGGCTGTAAACACAAAAGCAATTTCCATCATCATAAAATCGTACTTATGGTCATCATTTAACATAACAGATAATTTATTTGCTTTACTATTTCTGGAAAATCTAAGATACTACCGATTATACAGAGGCAAAAAACAATCTGTACATCTGTCCTCAGAATCACAGAGCAATCAAGTATTTTATAAATCAATAAACATTCAAAAATCTGTAATAAATTGAGACTTCATTCAGTGTTACTCATCCACATGAAAAATTCACTGCTGTTAGCTGGGTTGTGTTTGTAGGTCTTTTATTTAAAAGAAAAATCGACACACACACATTCCCTCTTCCGTGCTGCATTCTTATGCCAGAAGGCTGCACAGATCTGTATTGCTGCAGAATCCTTAGGAGCTAACCATGAACTTCCTAAGGGGGAGAGGAAAACCTATGAAACAAAGTATTATTTTTTCTAAGCTGAGCATAAAAACCAATCAGACAAAATCTCTAATATCATTTCACGGATCTCTGCAGGTTTTTGTCCCAGCACAGTAACTGTGTAAGTGTACAAGCCAGTGTACAGTACAGTGTAAGTGTACAGTAACTGTGTAAGGGTAAGTGCCCAGCTTAACTGCAGAACAAAAGGTGTGGGACTGACTTTGTGCTGATCCACATTACTATCTGACTCCACACCTGGGGATGTGCTTGAGCAGACACCAAACCCTCGTGCCCCCACCACAGTCAGGTCTCAGGCCACAGCTCTGCCTCAACACCTCCCACAGAGACCTTATTTGCCCTGTCAACAAAAGCAGACTTTCAAAGTTCACTGGGAAAAATGCTTCAGAAATAAAGTTTTAAATGAACATTCCCACTTACCACAGCTTCCCCTTTTTTTATGCCAAAGCATGTAACGACCCCATCCTGATCTCCAACCACCACCTTCAAAAGCATAATACATTATTATTTTTTATTGCACATCCAACTGTCTTCTTAAATAATGCTTTTCTTATATTCACAGAATGCCTTGGGTTGGAAAGGACCTTGAAGATGATCTGGGCAGGACATCTTCCATTAAACCCAGTTGCTTAGAGCCCCATCCAACCTGGCATTGAACACGTCCAGGGATAGGGCACCCACAGCTTTTATGGCCACCTGTGCCAGGGCCTCAACACCCTCACAGTTAAGATTTTTTCCCTAATATCTAATCTAAACCTATTCTTTTTCAGCTTGAGGCCATTCCTCCTTGTCCTGTCACTACAGACCCTCGTAAACAGTCTATTATAACATTAATATTTCCATATATTTAAGGACTTTAAATTCCAGAGTGCTTAATTGCATAGCCATAGGGGAGTGTGCCTGAGAAACCCACATGAAGTGCTATAGATGGGACACCAAAGCCTAAGAACAGCAGCTCAAGCAGAAGCATTTACAATCCTTTTCCTGTGCCAGCAACCACGAGGTGGAGGCATATTGGGGAAGAGCTGCATTTTCACATCAACAATTTATCACTGAGGCAAAAAATGCACTGCTGTTTTTACTGAGTGAAGGGACTGGAGCACAAGTGCTGTGGGGAGAGGCTGAGGGAGCTGGGGGTGTTTAGCCTGGAGAAGAGGAGGCTCAGAGGTGACCTCAGCACTGTCTAGAACTACCTGAAGGGAAGTTGTGGCCAGGTGGGGGTTGGTCTCTTCTCCCAGGCACTCAGCAATAGGACAAGGGGGCACGGGCTCAAGCTCTGCCAGGGGAAATTGAAGTTGGAGAGCAGAAAAAAATTCTTTGCAGAGAGAGTAATCAGGCATTGGAATGGGCTGCCCAGAGAGGGGGTGGATTCCCCATCCCTGGAGGTTTTTAAAGTGAGCTTGGCCGTGGCACTGAGTGCCATGATCTGGTAAAGGGACTGGAGTTGGCCCAAGGGTTGGACTTGATGATCTCGGAGGGCTTTTCCAACTCAAATGATTCTATGATTCTGTGATTCAGCCTTGGGAACATGGGGGATAATTCCACCAAAGACATGTTCAACGAGACTTTTGTGTTTCCAGGTTTATATCAGTTACAACAGATAACCCCTCCCCAAAGTTAAACAATATATTTAGGAAGACTTTTAACAGATCTAATGGGCTGCTTTTATTTCTGCAGCCCTACATTTTCTTTTAACTAAACAATGTTACAGCTTCAAGCCTCAACCTAGACAGGTTTTCTGATTTACCTCTTACAGTTTAGCATTTAATCTAAACAAGGTTTTGGTTTATTTCCTAAAGTTCAGTTTACAGGGTTAAATTCTTCTTTGTCCAAAGCTATGCATGGTTAAGATCACTGATAAACCAAGGTACAAGCTAAAATCAAAAATTAATAGAAAACACAAAGTTTGTACAATTCTGATTGAAAATTAATAAAGACCTTATGATTTTATCTAGAAGGGATAAAACGCTTTTTGTTGAGTGGTCCCTGAATCGTTGCTAATATCTGATCCCAATCTCCCATCTCAGCCTTAAGGCCATTTCCTCCAGACTTAAGTGTTATAAAAACAGAAATAAGAGAAACACGCAACAACTCCCTTGTGGTTTCAGCAATGCCTTACTGATTCTGAAAGCTTTCCCAGTTCAGGGCGGTTTGGTTGGGGGCTTTTTGGGAAGTTTTCCAAAACGTTCCACAAGCGAGGTCCCACCAGGGAAGCTCGGGGGATGACAAGGACATTATCGGGGAGCGCCCGCCGGTACCTTCTGCGTGGCCTTTTTCCCGGAGGCGGGCAGGAGCCTCATGGTCTTCTGCGCCGTGACTCCCACCTGTGGAAGAGACGCTGCTGAGCGGGCAGGGACGCGGCCCCGCGCCCCTCGCAGGCCCCGCCGCGCTGCTCCCCGTGCCCAGCCCGGTCGGCCCCGCTCCGCCCCCCCCCGGCCCTGCTGGGGCCGCTGCCGGGGCCGCACCGAGCCCACCTGCAGGTAATCCACGCGCGCCAGGCCCGGCTCCATCGCTCCTTCCCGCGGGATGCGCGGCCCCCGCGCCCCGTCACCCGGCAACGCCCGCCCCGCGCCCGCCTCCCATTGGCTGCGCCGCACACAGGGGGCGGGGCCTCAGCCGGTAGGGCGCTGCGATTGGCCAGGACGCGGCGGAGTGGGCGGGGCTGAGACAGTGGCTGCTGCCGAGAGGGAGGCCCCGCGGGTCGTCGGCTGCACCTGGGAACGCTCCCAAGGAGCGCTGAACTGGGAATGTTTTATGGCAACAGCGAGGCGCTGGTGGGAACGGTGTGACAAAATACAGCCCCGCAACGAGGGCTGAGGGTCTCCTAAAAAACAAAGCGTTCTTACCACGTAGGGAGGAGCTTTGGACCGAGTTAAAACTTGGTTGCAATAACGCCAAGGTCATGGGTTCAATCCCATGTATGGGCCACTGACTCGATGATCCTTGGGTGTCCCTTCCAACTCAGAATAGTCTGTGTTTCTGAGTTCACGTGAGCTCCTGCTGTCGGCTTTTTAAAAATAAGTCTCGTCCTTACTCTTCTAAGTAAATACACTGGCTTAAGAAAGGGAGTTGGGGGTGCATGAATATACAGAGATGTCCAACGTGCACTGCAATTAACATCCACTTACCTGACTTGCATTAACTCCTTGTAGTCATACCATGAGCTCTGGGCTTACACACTCTACTACCATGGCTAACAAACAACAAATATTTCAAGTAATCCTCCACTGATCTCTAGTTGGTTTATTGTATGACGAAAAATCCTATTTGTACCTGGTCACTGCAAGGAACAGAGTATTACGCTGTATCTGTTAATTTTTTCTTGCAAATTTAGTGCAAAGAATTCTCCATATGCATTCATAAACCTGTTAAAATATCAGCAAATCGATACCATTATACCTCTTTAATGCATAAATGCAAAAAAAAATTATGATAGTTCTTGCTTTTAGACAATTAAAATGAAGAGAGCAATCTTTTTGTGGTGAGTTAATAAAATTTCCTAAGACTAAATTCCATAGAAGCTGTACATAAAGTTATTTAGTGCTAAAAATCTACAATACATTTTTTCAAGTATAAGATACTGAAATATTATTGCCAATAAATAGTTGTGCTGTAGTCAAAGCCACGGTTCCTTTGTTGAATCATTCACATCTCAACATATTAGGGTTTAGTTTCTCACTGAGTTTATGTATTAAAATTGCCAACTCTTCTGTTGCTTGGGATTTATCCTCCAAAAGTTCATAGCGAAGACTTGAGATGTCCTGTTTGATTTCCTTTAATTCACCTGTATTAATAACAGAAAGAAATACTTGTTAGTAAGGTTTAACATTCATTCAATGCTCTTCTGTTCAGTGCCTATTTCAGATTATTGTCCCAAAATGTTCCTGAGAGCAGGTATAGGATGGGGCAGGAAGATTTACCTCCTCTTCATTCTCAGTGAGGTGTGAATGTGTCTCCATCCCTAAAGGGTACCAAAGGTATTTTAACAGCCCACTGAACACTGATATTAAGCCCCACATGTATTCACAACATCAAAGGTTCCCAAAGTACTGTACACAGGTTAATGAATTAATCACAGCAACACGCTGAACAGCTGGTAAATATTAGTATCCCCTTTTTAGAGAGAAAAGGCAGAGATTTTTTTTTTTTCTGAAGGGATGTGCCAAGATCACACAGGAAAAGTGTGGCAGAGCTGGCAGTGAAACTCACAGCTTCTGAGTCTCTCTCCTCTTCCTTACCAACAGCCTTGGAATTAGAAAGAGTCAACCAATTTAAAATTACATTACAATTTGATGCAGATGTAAAAAACTCATTTAAAAGAACACAACTGTCAAGGTCGGGCTCATAATAGCATGTTTTCCATCACGGGGTGTTCAGTTCAAGAGCAGAAGCTTTTGAAAACATTCAAATACTGTTCTTCAGCAAGTGTGAGGCAGGTGAGTTCTTACACAGTATCTGCTGCAGGAGATGATTTGTCACATATGAAATAAAAGACTGCAAAAAGGCTCCTAAAATTCTCTAGTGATGCAAACCAGGGGAAAATCCCTAGATGTGTTAAAATAGCTGCAATACATAAGAATTCAGATGTTGTCTATTTAAAATATAGCAGACCTCATAAATTGTGTCTTCAAAGGCTGCATCTGTATTTGGGTGCCCATGAGGTGCTCATGACACCGAGCACTAGTTCTGCTGTGCATCCAAAGAGGGAGATTCAGGGGTTCCCTGCCTTGCTCAGAGCAGACTTTCCCCTACAAACACTGGTGACAAAGCAAGAACTATCTGTCAGTAAATCCTCATTCTTCTGCACTGTCTGGCTTATCTAGACACACATATATACCAATACCAAAAAGGACACTGGAGAGACCTGCACGTTCCTGGTGCTGTTGATGAGAGAACACTTTTCACCACTCACTAGGTTGATGATTTCCCACATCACAGAGCAGGAATAGGAGGAAAGCAGTGGGAATTCAGGAGAAGGGCACACTGAGAGGAAAACACTTTTAGGAGCCTCTCTGATTTTGTCACTCACAGTCACAGCTCTTTGCAGCCAGATGGGGATGGATGCATCAGGATAACAGTCAATGTACAACACTGCCTTTGGGAGGCACGGAGTGGGGATTTAATTTAATCTTTCTCACTCCCTGCTTCCCACTGCAGAGGGTAACTGAGAAGCAAAATAGAAGCTCTACTGCCTTAGCTGGGAGAGCAGCCCATTCAGGTCCCTCACATCACATATGCACATAGCTGCCTGATGCTTCCATGCCAGGAAAAGCCTGCTGATCCCAAGCTGTCCATCACCACATCACCTATTGCCCGGTATCTCAGCTAGAGTGCAGAATAAATACGCTCCATGTTGCACACACCTCTTTTACTTTGTTTGGGGAAATGCCTAGAGCACAAAGGTTTCTTTGTTGGACTGTAGGCCTATGTTTCTTTCCTGGATGGCTGGAGGAAGGAGGACAGCACTTATCTTAACCTCATCCCCATTGGAGCTGGGGTGTGCCTGGAGCACACAACCCTCCCAGCATCCAGGGAAGTTCTGCACTCCCAGCAAACACCAAGCTCAGATCCTTCACTTCCCAAAAGGTCTCTGGTTCCACACTAAAAGAGTGGCTACAGGTTTTCCCCACCATGCAGCTGACTGTGGAGCTCTGTTTAATGATGTGATGTGATTGTTCCTCACAGCTTTATGAAGGAAGGCAAGACAAGAAGTTCATGGAGTAAAGTAGTAAATTGTGGGTTCAGCTGAATGAAACAAAGAGAAAGATGTCCTGCAGCTCTGACTAAAAGTGTGAGTGCAGTTAGTGGCTTCCTCACCAACTTCCTCTGTAGCTCTGCATCATGTCTGTACTCTCATTTTCTACCTGTGAACTGGGGCCTGGAATATTTCTCAGTTCTACTTCTTTGGTCCAACTTTCCCATTTTTTGACATCACAAGCACCCTTCTACTACTATCTAAGTTTCAGGGCATGTGAAATAGAAATAATCCCTTTTTTACTCAAAACCTCCATGACCACTATAATACTGATTCCTAACACACAGTGACCAAATTTATCTCTGAATAGTGCAGTGACTTCCTTACCTTCATTGACCTCATCGTTTTCTTTGTCCACTTGTGCTTTCAGAACGTAACGTTTTATCAGTCTCTTCATTATTTGCTGCCAGATTAAAGCAGTTACATAATCAGGTGAGTAGATATAATTAAACATTATTCATTTTTCTTTCTTAACTATCATTGTCACATCAATATAAGTGAAAGGACAAACTGCCCCAGATCAAGCAGTTCCCTCACATGGGCTTTTCTGGTGGGATGGTGAGAAAGGAAAGGAACTACCCAACCCAGTCAACTTGCACATCCCAGAAACCAGTTTCAGATGTTTCATTCTCACTTGTTCCCAACTGAGACATCAAAGAAAAATTTTAATTAACCTATGGGCTAGTTTTGAAGCACCTCAAATAAAGGGGCTTGAACAACAACTGGGGTTTTTTTCCAGTAGCATCTTAGAATTTGTTTTCTACAGGAGATTTTCTTTATCTGGTGAAGGTAAAATGTACTTGAAACACAAAATTCTGGTAGTACCTTTGCACGGTTCTGCTGCTCAGAACATGGATCCCTGCAGGTACTCACCTGATAGCGTGTGGGCTGATTGAGGATGCTGTTAAAACTGTGCGACTCGAACACTCTGGAGTTCGACTGAGTGAAAAGGTTTAACTGGCAAGGAAAAAAGACAAAGTTAATATCTACATATAGTATAGATATAATACTTAATTATAAATTAAATATATATAGTATAGATATAATATTTAATGATAAATTCAATATACAGACTATATAATTATATTATAATTCACAATTAGAATTGGGTTTCTTTTCTTTACCCATGTTGTGGATGTTCCCGTTGCCACTGTATGAGAATATTTTTTTTTTTTAAAAAAAGGGATCACCTTGAATTATTTGTTGGTTTGTTTGTTGGTTTTGGGGTTTTTTTTTGAAAAACTGATAATTTTAGTGCCCTGAAGAAATAATGAGTTATCACATGAGGATAGGGATAACTGGCCAGAGCCAAGAGAGACCCTCTAAAGTGGCTTTAACAAAGAGCTGTTGTGGCTCTGTACTCTTAAGCCCACCTTTCACTACTAGTGCATGCCCAAACCCAGTTCTACTTAGTGGAAAGGGGTTTTCCAAAGAACCTTTTTCAGGAATAGCAATGCATTTTTTTAAAATGGTCCTTGTTCAATTATTCAAGGATCACAAAGCCATCTGATCCCAAATAATTTAAGGGCTTTTTAGCAGTGGGCTAGAAACAGAAGAGGGGGAAAAAAGCCACCTTTGTGACCAATGCAGAAGGTTTGTTACCATGAAATCAGGGACTTCACTCTTCTCACAGAGACACTGGTGAGGGTGAAGGGAAAAAAGTTGTGTCTAGAGAAGAAAGTTCAACTCCCTAGTCTGCATCTATCATTGATCTGCTGTGTGGCCAACTAGAAATCACTGAATCAGAGACTGTTAATTTACAGTAAAACAAATTATTTCCAGAGTATTGCTTGGTAATACACAGAGCCTTGAGCCTAACTTATAAAAAATTCCACATGTCCTCTTTAACCCACCTGTGCCCCAGTTTGCCATCAGTAAAAGGAGGGGAAATGTTATCTAATTCCCACAAGGGCATGATGACACTGCATTCCATTAATATTTGTAAAGAACACTTACTTAGAAACCCAAATTTAGAATGCCATGAAATGCTCAAGATTATTATTACCAATCCTGCCTCTTTCAAGTGTTCTGCTGAGAACCAGCTTTGACAGCAGGAAGTGAAGTATCATACTGACCATACTTTTCCTTTCAAGAAAGAACAGGAAAAGCATAAAGTTTTCTCTCCTTAGTCCTCCCCTGAACTAAAAATTTTCCTAATGAAGGCTTAAAGCATCTTTATTCAAGTAACTGCTTGTGGGAATTATCTGCATCTTTGAATACTCACTAATTTTTGTTTTAATTGTGTTTTTCCAGTCACTGAATTTTGTTGTCCTAATAAAATTTATAGCTATTTTACACAGTATGTTTAGGCAGTCTGAAATACAGCTGTGTTATTTTAATATAATAATAATACAATAAATTAGTGATAGAAATTATTAATAACAGTACTTTCATCAGAAGCACAGATTATACCCTAAAACTTCAAAGAAAAGCAGAATGTTGGAAAGGACACACAATTCTTCAATGCAATACAAAGACTTCAGAACCTACCCTAGATTTGGAATTGCCCATTCCCATTTCAATGTCCTTCTGCAGCCTTCTCCTCCTGCACTTGGTAAAGTTAATGATCCTCATGATGAAATAGAAAAAGGATTTGGGGCTTGGGACGAGGCTGAAGGGCGGGGGTAATGTTTTCCCATCATCAAAGTAGGACAACCACAGTTTAGAACGAGCGAACTTCCACTCCACGTCACTGTCATCCTGTGTGAAGGAACAAAACCAAATATGTGCTTAGTTTTATGAAATCCCAACCCTTTTTTTTTTAAATTAAACTTCCTTTAAATATCAACCCTTTCTGTTTGATATAAAATGTTATTTGCTTGCTAGTCAGACTTGAAGTAGTTCTGCAGAAACACAACCACTTTACCAAGCCTGTTCTAACCAAACTTCACTTGTCTCTTTACAGCAACATTTCATTGATAATACTTAGCTCAGGCACGTGAAGCATTTAAACAAGCATTTTATTTGCACTGAGAGAATGCCAGCATATAAACTCCTTGCTATTTCAAGTGGAACTTCTAGGGGTTTTTAAAGTCATGTTTTTCTTATTTAAGTGGTCACATGAGGTTGGTACTATTCAAGGCAGACATGGCTTAAAATGGTTGAGCTCACAGCTCTTTCCACAACCCATGACAAGTAACTCTGATTTATGAGAGTACAGAAAACACAAACTTTGTTGTCACAAAGAAATCGTGGTAAAAACTAACAAACTTACTTTGTCCTAGTAAATTCTTACTGAAGTTTTTCCAAAGCTGGACCTGGATGATTCCAAAGGTTAAAGGTTTATTACAACTACTCTTCTCCTGCTGAATTTTCTGGCATTTCCCAGAGCTCACTGAAAATACTGGCAATTAGATATCCATTTGTACACTGTGTCTTAGATAGTCCTTTTCCTGTTTGTGTGGGTGTGTGCCTGCACCCATGTGAATGGAGTACTCTTTGAACTCACAGTCTGGAAAGCTGGCTCCATAAATACAATTTTACTTTCATTTCAGCAACTTGAGATTTATTTTTTAAACCCAAGTACCTTTGTCACTTTAAATTTTCTGGCTTGGTTTTTAATTGGAGTGGGATGCTAAATATACTATTTAACTATCTCTAAAAATAAAGATATTTTGTCATCACAATGGAACTCAAAGTGTATCTCCTTTAATAAGCAATGCAGCCAGTAACATCGTGTGAAATTCAGGTATTTAACAGAGCCACTTGGCATGTTTGAAGAAATACCACTACTGTGTTTTTGGGGCATATGGCAAAGCTCAGTAAATCTAAAAATCAAGTTTAAATATTGTACCTGGAGGTGGGAAAAAGCACATATCACAAAGCAAGTGTGTGAGCATTGAAAAGTGTGGCTGAGTCATAATGGCCCTGAAGAGAAGCACCTGTATCACACCCCAGGTACCAAGGCATGGAAATGGTAATGAATTATGTCTGTGTATCACAGCTGTGCTTAAGTGTCTACCTCATTTGAGGATTAGACCCAAACCCCAGGTTTCCATTAAAGAACATGTCAAAATGCATTTAATTCATATCCTACTGATCTTTCAAATAATTCAGTGCACTATAAGGAAACATGCAGTAAGAATTCTAAGGAAATTGGGAATGAACCACCCACACCTCCAATTTTACAAGCAGTTCCTTTGTTTGCAGCTTGCATGTCAGGGTTGCTTTAGATTTTATTTCTGGAAGGGTGGCACCTGCTTAAAGGTGTATATGTGACACAAGATGCACTACTTGTTTAGATCCTGTAATGCTCTGCAGCTTGGTTGGGTTGTTGGATAAAGTCAGCCCTGTCTTGTACCTTTTGTGACATCCTTTACTCTCCTTTGTACTTTTGCATATCAAGGTGTGCTCATTGAAGTAATTCCCATTAACTCTGCCCTTTTTCCAACATAACAAAGGAGAACAAGTTGAGAACAGAGCCCACCTCAATTTCTTGGTAGGAACTATTGATCATGGCAATCAGCATGTTGAGCAGAACTACCACCATTGTCACGTTGTATATGCCATAAAGGACATAACCAATGTTCTCTATGAACTTGTGGTCGTATTTCAGGACAACAGAGGTGACTTCAGACAAGCCAAATATTGACCAAAATAAGGTCTTGAAACTTTCTTCCACTCTGCAGGGGCAAAAAAAGGAAGGTACTATCAGTAACTACAGAAATAAATATGTAAGTTGTGTTTGCAGTGAATGATAAACAATCTCAATTAATTTATCTGTGAATCAGGTTTGCAGAAAATTGATCAAAACAACAAACAGGCAAGGAAGCATTTTCACAGTACATTCATTTTCTCCTCTGTGCTCCACCTATCCATCCTAGTTGTAACATGCATGCAGAACAACAGTCCAGGAACTAGAAAGGTATTTTATATCCAGGTTTTGAGATGAACCACATCTCATTATTTTCCCATCTAATTCTGCAGGAGCAGATTGTCCTTGTCCTAATAAGGTTAAAATGGGCTGATGGGAACAAAACCACTGCTCCCTTTTCAAGAGCTTCTGGTTAAAACTTCCATTAGGTCATTCAGAAGATATCAAATAATATTTTCCTACAATTTATTGCTCACATCTGTGTGACTAAAATAATAGAGAGGTAAAATAATTTTAGACTGCAATGAAAGCTTCCATTATACAAACAGGAAAAAATTGGCCTTTTGTATTCTGTCTCTAAGGTTCTGAGACACCTGATTTCATGCTGCCTTCACCTGTCTTTTAACTAGGAGAGAGCACACACAATATGTCACAGACTTTGGCACTTCAGTGAAAAACCTCTGAGTTGCATCTTGGCTTTGTTGCTGAAACCCAAACTTCATACTTACGTTGTAAAGGCCGGGTTTAGTTTAGCTCCAAGGTAGTAGGAATACAGTATGAACATTCCAATCATGAATGCAAGAAATACCATAATGAAAAGGACCATAAACTTGAAGATGTCCTTAACAGTCCTTCCCAGTGAGATCTGCAGGGGCCCAAAGCTCTCGTTGGCAGGCAGGATGTAGGCAATCCGAGAGAAGCTCAGGACCACAGCAATTGCATAAAGGCCCTCAGATATGATCTGGGGATCAGATGGGAGCCATTTATCTCTGGCTGGAAGACACAAAGCACAGGGGTTACTCATTTATCACAGTGCTGGGAAATTAATCTTGGGAGGGTTTTTCCATTAACATGTCTGAATTTGGTTGAGACAAATATTTGAAGAGTGTAATAGTTGCTACTCTTGCTATTTCATTTAAGTCACAAATGATGGAAATAAGTTACATTTCCTCCTGCTAGAAGAAAAGTGACATTTTATTCTGCAGTTTGCATTTCAACTGAACTAAATAACAATAACTGATTGCTTATTGCTTTTCCTAACATGGCTGTGTCGTTAGCTGCCATAATAAGCACTGTGCTAAAGCTGGAAATTTATTCTATGCTAAAGCTGGAAATTTATTGTTCTTTGGTGTCTCACAGTGTTGGTTGATGAACAATTTCCTTTACTGATCACACCAAGCCTTTGCCATTGTTGCAAGTTCAGGGTATAACCCTGTTCCCATAGTGATCATAAAGATTTTTGCCAATCACCTCAAAAGAAACAGGACTGTGGGTTTTACACACAATGAGCACAGAAGCAATTGAGTTGTATAGAAATTCTTGAATCACTATGTGAACTCATACACCAGAATATCATTGAATTAGAAAGTGTTTCATATCAAAATGCCACCTGTTTCTCAGTGTGTATTTACATACTCACAAATTCAGATTGGTTACATAGCAATGAAGTTAAATAACAAAACCAGGTCTGCTGTTACAGTATATTGAAGCTCATAAAGCACATGCTAAAATACACTGTCAACAGCAAATACAGCTTGTGTTACAAATACAGATTCATCCCACCCTTAATGACAATTTCTGTGATGCAATGAGTATTAAGTACTTTTATTCTATTTGAGCACATCTTTACTGGGCCGGCATCCTTCCTTCAGGAGGAAATGCCAATAGATGTTTATGAATATGAATAACTACTAAACAACTGAACAAAAAAATATTCAAACCAATCACAGCAACATTTTATCTGTATGAAATTAGCCAAGAATAAAATACAACTTGCAAGTGTTTAAAATCAAGGGGATCAAATTTAGCTCTCAGATAAAGAGATACAACAAAATCATGGACAGCTACATTTCAACTGATTTTCTTGTTATACCTATTACTTGGGGTTTATATTCTAGCAAATTTATTTGCCAAGTTAGCCGCGCAAAAACTACTGTTTAAATACCATAGAAATAAATAATAAATAAATACCATCAAAACAAAGATATTGAGGCACAAGAGGTTACACACTGTCATAGAATCATAGAATTGACTGGGTTGGAAAAGACCTCCGAGATCATCAAGTCCAACCCTTGGTCCAACTCCAGTCCCTTTACCAGATCATGACACTCAGTGCCACGGCCAATCTCACTTTAAAAACCTCCAGAGATGGGGAATCCACCCCCTCTCTGGGCAGCCCATTCCAATGCCTGAGCACTCTCTCTGCAAAGAATTTTGTTCTGCTCTCCAACTTCAATTTCCCCTGGCAGAGCTTGAGCCCGTGCCCCCCTGTCCTATTGCTGAGTGCCTGGGAGAAGAGACCAACCCCCACCTGGTCAGAACTTCCCTTCAGGTAGTTCCAGACAGTGCTGAGGTCACCTCTGAGCCTCCTCTTCTCCTCTCAACCCCAGCTCCCTCATGAACACAAACACTGCAAATACTCATCCTCAGGCTCCTCAGTGCTACTGCATCCTTCAAGCTTCCCTGTGTTCAATGCTGTTGGCAGAAAAGTGACACTCACCATAAGTGAAATACTCAATTTCTGGAGGAAGGGTGACCTCAGAGAGGTCGCTCTCCTCGATGTAGTTGTCCACGTACTGCTGTGCCTTGGTGGCCTGCAGGAATGCCAGGAGCCTGGCTGTGAAAGCAGCAATGAAGATGGACAGCATCCCAAAATCCAGAACATTCCACAGCTGCAGGATGTATTCCCTGGGTCCTTCCAGCCACAGCTCTTTGCATTCTGACCACATCATACCTGCAAGAAGCAAGGGAAAAGCATGGCAATGTTTGCCAAGCTGTTTGCATTTAGATCTCTGCATTCTCCCATTTCACAGAACTGAGTAACAGCAGTGGAGCAAAAACTCACTTACTTGCAGTGGGACAGCACCATCAACCCCCCGACTAAGGCTCTCTTGGTTTCAACAGGGGTGATCAAATAGCAAGGCTTTAATTGAGATTAATTAACAAATACAGCTCAGGCATCCCCACAAAGGGCCTTGACTTCGCAGTGAAATTATTATGGCCTAACAACATAACTTCTGTACTTCTAAAGTGGGAAAATCCCTTTTCTCACTTCGTTACCATTTACATTCATAAACCACTTCTGAATCAGAAGCATTCATTTTCACAGAGGAGCAAAACCACCCAACAACACAGAAGAGCAAATATACATGGCACAGTTATACTACTGGTTCTCCACTTTACAGAATAAGATGGTTTTCAGCAGAGAAAGTGGAATCTGATTATGTGTAGTTCCTATTTCTTACTCAAACACCTCCTCAGACATTAATTTACGTAGATGTAATCCAGACATTAATTTACGTGGATGTAATCCAGACATTAATTTACATGGATTTAATCCAGCTCACAACCTCATGAAATTTATATTTTTTATATATTTTACAATTTATATCTGCAGGGAAACAATTGATACAAAGATGAAGGGGCCTTATACCTACCGAGCACCCATACCATGATCAGCATTTCTGTCCAGGTGAACTGGGTGGTCTTCACCCTAAAGATCTGTTTCGGGTAATCAGTGACAGTGACATTGGGCAGCGTGGAAATACCCTCGAATCTGTCTGAGGCATTGAACACCAGCAGGCCTAGGAAAATAATGAAGGATGCTGCATGTGCCACAAATTTCATAAATGGGCTTCGAAGAATTCTTCCAAGCTGCAAAGGCAGAATGAAAGCAGTCACTCAGTTTTCTCCAAGGAACATCAGGCATTCCAGAAGTGTAAACAGGCACTCAGAGCTCAGGGCAGTCAGAGAGCCCATCTCTAAAGGATTCTCCTGCAAGTGCACTGAGCTGTGGTGCTTTACTCTTTCAGAAAAAGCCTCCCAAAGGGAGCCTCGTGGAGTGTGGTGCCCTGTTCCTGAGCGTTCATGCCATTCCACACACTCTAGATGGCAATGTTGGAGGGGAAAAGCTCCAAGGAATTACAAACAATGCCAGTGACCAGAAAGAGTTTGCAAAGCAAGCCCAGGGAAAGATAAATTATTAAAGCCTCAGAGTAGCAAAATGTTTGCCCTACCAAGAGTGTACTATCAGCTTGTCTACAACTGTAGCTCTAGGAAAAATTAGTCATTTTCTCATTCTAGCTACTGTATTCCATCCACAGAGCACATGTTCAGAACCAGAAGTGCCAAACAAACACCTGTGTCTACTAAAAGGAGTGATTGTTCCATAAAACGGGCTGGGATCAGAAATGTTAACCCTTCTCAAATAAATTCAGCAGGTTTAATTCACACCTGCACCTGGTGAAAGCACAAAACAGCAATGGCAGAAACTGTCTGTCTGCACCAAAGGAGAGGACCAGCTGCCCCCAGAAGACCAGACTCTTCTTTCAAGGAATGGTTTTCCTGGGATTTGGGTCAGCAACTATGACCTAGGCAGACCAGCACCCACTAAACTGCATTTGCTACCTGTGCAAACAGCCTCAGGTTCCCTTCCTGCTCCTGACCTTTACAAAGCATTTTGTAATTGCAGGATCAAACAACTGACCTGAATGTATAGCAGTTTATTTGACATGAGCACCAGGAAAAACATCAGATGTTTCTGGGACTGGGAATTAAAACTGAAGGACAAATGTCACTTTTCCATATTAGCCACCAGCTAAAAATATATTAATATGTTTCTATGATATGGAGCTGTGAGTGAGGGGTGTGCTTACTGAAGTCAGTAATGGGAAGTGACATTTCAGAGAATAAGGAGAGTAACAATTACACTATTTCCATAAAGGTTTATCTTTAAAGCAAATAAATATTTAATCCACAGAAAAGATCAGGTTCCCTTCCCTTCAAATATGTAGAAGTAGAGCAAAATTGTGTCCTTTTTGAGATGAATTACAAGAGTGAAATATGAATGAAACTAATTTCTTTGCTGTACACTTGTTAAGGAAATAAAACTGGAAGAGCACCTCCAGCACAGAGTAAGTTTACTTTTTTTTAAAAATGTTAATATTAGAGAGAAATCTTCCTTCATCTGATTTACCAAAGGTCTATAAATACACTTCATTTGCAAACAATTCACGTGCCACAGACTACCAGGATTCCAAAGAAACTGCTGTTACTTTCCTTGGGAGAGCATCAGGAGAGCTGGAGGCATCCTTACACTTCCACATAGTTTCAAAAAGCTCAGAGTTTACACTTATTCTCTTGTACAAATATATCCTATCCCATGGTTGGAATACTGTGTTCAATTTAATTTCTGCTCTAGGGTTCAGCTGGTAAACAGACCTCCTAGGGCAGGACTAACAAATCTTTTACTTAAGATTAAGTTCTGCATCAGTGAAGTCAACAGATGTTCTGCTAATGGTTTATATGGGAACAGCATGAGCCCTTAAGATGCCATCAGAGGAGACTTAATAAAGAGTCTGAGTGGTGACTTGCAAAAACCCCATGTAAATAATCCAAATATAATTACGTAGCACAGACTGTGAGGTGAACACATTCTATAGGAATTTAGAAAGGGAAAAAAAGCTCTCAGAGAAAGTTATTTTTTCTTCCTTTAAACTTCACATCAGTTTCTTTTCATGCTTCATCACTGTGGTCCCCTCTTTACAGTGCAAACAAAACAAGTAGCATCTTCTGGCTCAAGATCAGAGAATGCTAAAAATACCATTAATTAAAATTTGGAAGCAGCAGACTTAGAGGTGCAACATTGCATGGTAAATGCCAGAAGTTGAAAAGCAGCTCCCAGAACATCACAAGAGAGGTAATTTATAAAATTCAGTACCCTGCTACATGGTGCAATCCAATAACCAATGGCTAGAAATGGAAGGCCCAGTGCCACCACCAGCACCACCAGACACTTGATAGCTATGGTCTGCTCCCGTAATCCTGAGAGGTTTTCATACCAGATAGTCAGGAGCTGCTGCTGGCAGTTTGGATGGGCCACAAACTGCAAAGGAAAAGAAACAAGACATGTTATCATTAATAACAAGAGTTATGTAACTGCCATGCACACAATCAGGATCGCCATGGGAGGTGTTACACAAAAAGGATTTGAAAATTATTCTGGTAACTCTGATAATTTGTGTTGGGTTAAGAGGGAGATTTGACATCAGCTGGTTGTACCTTGGGATAAATAATTAAAATACTGTAAATCTTGGATACCCATTTTATTATCCCTGTACTCTGTAGAGATCATTATGTACTATACACACTGTTGTTTGCCAGGTCTTGCCTGCAAAACTCCATTAATATTCCAAATCTCATTAAAAAGTGCACAGAGTAGTACAGCAGGACAGCCTTCTTGAAGAAAATCAAATTAAATCATTGGCAATGAAAACAAGGGACTTTAAAGCTCTCAAGAAGAGAAATCTGAAGCTGTTGCATGAACTTTAAAAAGGGAAGCAATCTTCATTCTTTAATCCACTTTGCTCTAAAATTAAAGACCCCTAAGCATTTTGGTGGGTGATTCATGAACCAGTTCACACATTAATGCAGCTTGTACACTGAGTGGATTGGCCAATGGAAATAAATAAAAAGATTGTAAAAGTCTTTTGAGAAATTAACGTCAACTCAAACTACATTTCTTTTCTTTTTCCTTGGCTGTCACCTTTGAAGCTTATGCAGCAGAAAAACTGCCAGCCTGGCCCATTTGAGAAGAGATTGGGGTTTTTGTGTGCTTGTGCATTCTGACATATGCCCTCAGTCTCTTCTTTCGCTAAGATGAATTTCGTTGTCATCTCAGGACATCAAAGGGACAAATCCCACAGCAGATTAACTGCGGACAAAGGCAGGAAAGTAAATAATTATTTCAAATTACAAAGACATTTTTAAAATCAGGCTTAAAACTGTAAGGAAGAGGAGAGAAGAAACACCCACACCATTCCTCCTGTTACCAGTGGGAATGGGAAAAACAGTAAAGGAGCTTTAAGGGAGCTCACTTGGGGCTGTAAATCAGCCTTGAGGCCTCTCATCCAGAGCTCTGTGCTGCTTTATTCCTGCTGCTCTATCAACATTTGGATCTGACACTAACAGATCATCTGCCTGGCTATAATTTTCCACAGAAAAGGGAAGATTTAGTGAATAAAACGCCAGGGGTAATAGGCAAGTTCTTCTCTGGCAGTGAGTCTAAGGGCTCTTGAGAAGATCTCAGTGACTTATTTAACTCTTGGCAACTGCACAACGTGCAGCAATTCCAAGCCCTCGGATCAAGTTATGTCACTTCTCAGCCATAAAAGCCCTGAAATTCATCCTTCTTCTCTCAGTCTCTACTGAAATATTTCAATTTATGATGGTGTTGGTTTTATTTTCAGCAGCTGTAAACTCTTTTCTGCGTGTGTCCCTGGATTATCTGTCCAGCCCTGCCTTCATCCCCTCCAAGCAAAGTGGGTTCCCATCACATTTTACCTACTGTTCACATCATCCTGAAATCTTCCTGCATTTCCCTTCTCCCATTCTATTTTCCATGCTCTGTCATAATTGTCATCACATATGTTGGTCTTATTATCACACTGATCTAATATTTTTGGATCCAATCCAAACCCCAGGGAACAAAAAAGGTGCATGAGGGCAGTACCTGTTAACTAAAAAAATAATTCCAATTTTAATGGGATTTTTCTGAGCACAATTGACTGTAACACTTCTGATGTTTTCAGTTTCATGACCAGAAACACAGTCATCAGTATGTAAATATTTTTGTGTGTGACTAAGAGTGGTTATAATGTTATTTATTCCTACCATCCTAATGACTGAGTTTAGATGTAGCAAGAGCAGATCCTTGCACACTCTGATACACAAAAAAAAGAGAATTCTGTATCTTCGTTCTTATCTATCGATTCAAAACTTCAGCTCGGGAAAATTAAATCCTGTGATTTTACTCCAACTCTCATTGATTTCACTCAGAAATTCCATTCTGATTTTTTATGTCAGCAAGAACGGCAGAACTTGGCCCCGGGTCAGCTCTCCTCTGAAATGTTGTTGGCAATCTACAGGCAGAGTTGAGAGACAAAACTGAAAGCCCCACTGCAGCAGCAATTCAGCATCCAGAGTAAGACTACTTGTTCTAACTCCTTATATTTTCTCTCCTTAATTGCCTCGGTCCTTCACTATTGGGGCTGCAGTTGCATTCTGAACCTTGCCTTCAAAACCATATCGCGTTTAAAAGATGGGCTAAACTCTGATGCAGTACCCAGGGTATTAAGTGCAAGAGTTTCTATACTAATAGAATCAAAAACTCCATTTCCCAGGCAGTGAACTTCTGACCACATTTGCTCACTTGTCATATGCTTTTTGCTCCCTCTTAAACGGGCACATGGCTCATTAACTCTTTCATGGACCTGTTTGCACCAGGGAACTGCCCTTAATGCAGCTGGCCCAGAAGCACAGCCAGAACTATGGAAAGCTGAGGAACAGCCACATCCTCATCTGCCTCCTGCAGTCAGGGGGCTGAAATCATCCCTTGTGGAGCTCCCACGTCTGAGGCTGTTCTAGGCAGAATATCACTCCCACCTGTCCCAGCTGTGATGGAGCAAACCCCAGCAAACCAAGGGGCCACCATGGCAGAGGCATTCCCTGCCTCAGCCCTTGCCCTGCCCTCTGTAAGGGCCGCTTGCAGGGAACAGCACGTGTGTGGATATGGGAACCCCTCTGCACCACCTATTTCCTCCCACAAGGCCATTAGTCTTGTGGGTTCTGAACTGTTTTTGTCATCTGTCAGCACTTTCAATTTATCTCTTGCAAGAGAAGAGAACAAGTTTGCTGTGTGGAATTGGGTTTTTTGGGGAAGTTTTTTTGCACCATGTAGATTTTTGTTATTATTAACAGATCTCTATGGCCCTTTGCTCAGCAATGAATTTCATCAGTGACAACAACCTCTTAAAAGAAACCCACAGCCTTCAGCAAGGAAGCTGAGACACAAGTCTCAACCATGTCTGTATACATTAAAACACAAGATCCTGAATAATTTATGTGATATTTCAACACTATAACAGGCTTATGCACTTTGATTTTTTTTTTGCATTCCATTTTTTTAATTTATTTAATGCTTTTATAGATTGACCTTGAATTTTGGTAATTACCATGCATTTATGTGCTGTAGATTCATTCTGTGTTGAAAACGATGATTTGCTGTTTGGGATCTGTGTTTGCAATTCCTGTTACCAATGTTTTGGGGACACAAACACCAGCATTTCCCAGGGGTTCTGGCAAGGTGCTTACAATCCACCTGACATGGCAGATTGGCTCGAGAGGTTGCCACAGAATACAGGGTTATTTATTCTGAGAAACACAAGGCTTCTCGTGGAGATGATGAAACTATAATGGCTGTAAAGAATGGAAATTATGCTAATCATGTAAATAGGCAGCTGTAAATAATACATGGGCACTGCTGTATTTCCTGGGTCCTCTCACAGCAGGACACACAGTATTAACTGTTCTCTGTACTAGTGTGGGATCTTGAGGAGAAGAACAAAGCAACACAATAAAAACTGCTATGACTAATGGATATGCAGTATGTCAGATGTATGATGCACAGCTCCATTTTTCAGCATGTCACATTCATTCACAAAATAACTGGTCACCAAAAATTTCTTTGAGAGGGACATCAACTGAAAACACACTGTACTTTCCTAAACACCAATAAACCCAGGTGCAAAGATGAACTGAAATGAACTGACTAACCAGACATAGACATATTCCATGCATTCTTAGGGCTGAACTTTAAAACGGTTTTTTTTAGAGGAACACACAGAGGAAATCATGCAGAATTTCTCACTACAACTCACAGAGTTGAAGACAAGCTGCTTGATTTACTGTTGTATTTTGAAATAAATTAATAAATAATATGCTTAATGTCAAACTTAAAAATCCTCTTGTCTTTTTGCAAAGTGGTAAAAGGAATGCTTTTCCTTAAGAAAACCCAAACCAAGCAATGGAAAAACAAAACAAAACCAAAAACCCAACAAAAAAATAAAAACAACAAAAACCCCCAAACAAACCAAAAACCAAAGTGTTGATAGGAACACTATTAGAAAGCTGCAAGATTTACTTCCCAGAATTGTATTGGTCATATGTACATTAGATATGTATTATGGCTTCTCTAAACAAAGGCAGGAATCACAGACCAGTCTGAGTTGGAAGGGACCCACAAGGACCATCGAGTCCAACCCTTAAGTCAATGGCCCATACAGGGGGTTGAACTCATGACCTTGACATTATTACAACCAAGTTTTAACCAACTGAGTCAATCTCAGGGTTTTCTTGTTGAATTATTTAAAAATAGAAATAGTAGAAATTAATAAAAAGAAATAATGAACAGGACAGATATTTTCATGGGTCAAAACCAACAGAGCCTTCTCTTTGGGTCAGGTATTATCACACCAGCTGGCACAAAGACACCTCCTTTCTTTTGCTGAGTGAAAATCTGGCTGCACTGCAATGTCTGCTTTTGGATTAATCAGGAGAAGGATCTGACCAGCTGTCACAGCACACCTGACCCACGTCACTAAAGCCTCCTGCCACTTCTCAGCTGTGGGAAGTAGATTAAACTGAGCTCCTTCATTACAGCCCCCCTCTCTGCCCCGTGAGTCTGGACTGCACACACTGTCCCAGCAGTGCAGCTGACCGGGGGCTCACAACACCTGCACAGCGAGGAGGTGACACTGGGGGGAGTTACCTTTTTCACTTCATACTTGATGGCCAGTTTGACCCGGCTGAGGGAGGCTCGGTGCCTCTGCGATTCCACCGGCTCCGAGCTCAGGTCCCCGTTCAGGATGGCCTCCACCTCCTCCGAGTCGCGGCACAGATCCAGCACGCCCACCACGAAGTCCTTGCACTGCATGGACAGCTTGCGATAGTCATTCTGAAACACAAGGGGGTGCACAAAACGGCCCGTGACAAACACCTGAGAGGCACTGCCGAGGAAAAAAGAACCTGCACAAGTCACTGAAAATTAATAGTGTTTCACTTTTAGCGTGTCAGACACTGTGGAATTTCTGCACGGCAGGATCGATTACTCTCTGACAAAGGTGGACACTTGGACAGCAGATGGTGGCAGCTGTTTAACAGAGCATGGGAACAAGACACAGCAGCAAGATGGGCAACAAGGGGAAGCTGAATGGACAAATAAGTATCACACAAACAAACCAGGACCAGAACTCCTGGAAAATATAACTCACTCTTGCAAAAACTTTGCAGACAACTAATGAAATCAGTCTTACAGTGTTGCTTCCCAAGCTATGAATATATTTCAGCTCGCTCTACACTGCTAAAGTGACTGCTTTGTTTACTCTGATATATCCTGGATTCATTTCCCCCCTTTTTTTCCTCCCATCCTCTGCTTTCCACTTACCCTTGGAGCTGCTCACACCCAACAACGTGTACAGTGGGTTCCAGAGTAACTGCATAGAATAACTGTGGTACAAAAGCATTGGGGGCAAAATACTCTAAATTTTCCTATTTAGGCAACACAGAAACCAGATTCTTCAAAGAGCAGTTCAAAGATTTCAGGCTCCTCAGTCATTCTCCAAGAGACAACCTTTCCACTGACAGCAGTGCTGAACAATGGGGACATTCCTGAAAACCTCAGCCCTTTTATCTAAGAGCTCTGTCCAACTTTCCCTTCCTCTCCTTCGCTTCCCTGTCTGTGTATCTCACAAACCATCCCTTTCATGACTATTACTTTAATTTCCATCATGTTTGCTCTCACTCCAGCAGCTTTCCCTTCCATTACTGCTGAAATCAACAGCTCTCCTTGTGTTACCTTCTGAAAGTATATTAAGCCAACACTTGTTTTCCTATTAAAAACATCTTGCTCCTCCAATTCACTCTTTTCACAACACTTCAGCACTCAACATAGCTTATGTCTTATCCTTTAAACTCCTCAGCTGTTCCTGTATGTCAACATCCCAAAGATTTGCACCTTTCTCATCTCCTCCCTCTTCTGACAAAACACGTGGCTCCATTTCAAAATTTTTACACAGCATGTCGAATCTTTGCCTGCACTTTGGTTTATATTTGTGTGTCTCCCCCTGTATCTGTGCCATGACCTATAAGCTCTCCTGTCACCTCTACTTCAGCAGAAACCCTGACATTTGTTTTTTGTGTCCTCTCAGGCAGATTTCCAGAGCTTCCATATCTGAGGTGCAACCTGCAATTTCCTCACAGCTGGAGGAAGAAACTTGACTGAACCTGCCAATTCTACCCTGTTCTATCAAGTGCTTCAGAGCCCAGCTGCAAACAGCACAGCCTTCTTTTTCAATCACTCCACAGCTTCCCTTAATTTCTTTTTCCCACTAGGCCATAAAAACAGTAGTCTGAGTCCTCTGTCTCTCCATTTTTTTGTGTTTACTGTTCATTTCCAGACACTGCCTGTTTCAAATCACTGTTTGGGGGTATAGATTTCCCCTTTGAGGTTCCTGCCTCCTAAGAAATGCTTCCTGACTGCTTCGGCCTTCAATTTTCTCATTTCATCTCAATTTTTTTTTTCTGAAACCCTCACTTTTTCCTCCTTTCCCAAGTAATTTCACTTCTTTGTACTGCCATTTTTGCCAAGTTCTCAACTATGTAACAGGACAGAGGAACTGATGTGCTGTCAATAGTTTCAAATTATTGTGGGAAATGATGGGGAAAGAGGCTGCATAGGATAACTGCAGGAATCAGCCATAGATCCCAGAGGTCAGATTCACAGAGGAATCCAACTGAAACACCATTGGAAACACACAAATGCTATTTGGAATTGTGTTACTACACAGGACTAACATCCCAGACACAGACCTGGAAACAACCAGCCCTAATCACAGTCCTAAATGGGAGCCAGTTGTTTCCTTTGGTCATAGAGGACAAATTAATTCAGTTGTCAGTGAACCAACAGGATGTAAGGTTATTTTAGAACTGTTTTGGTAACCAAGGAGAACGGTACAGCAGAGCCAATTATAAAAATAATACTGAGATATGTGGTTAAACTCAGGGAAGGGAACCTACAAAGATAAAACACGTGCAAAGGAAGACTCTAGAACGGTGGCTAGAACAGTAATAGTCACAAAAAAAAAAGATAAAAGGGGACAGTCTTTCTTGACAGTCTAGTCAAGAAACTGTGCCATCACAGAGGCCAAAAATTGTAAGTATTAACTGCTAGAATTCAGGTTAGAGAGGATATTAAGCAAAGCACAAAGAGGTAAAACAATGTAAAAATATGAGAATTTTCTTCAGCAGAGACGAAGTGGAGACTAAAGACAATCTAGTAAAGTAAAAAACACCAAGCCTTCAGTTTATTGAAGTCCTATGTTCTTAACACCCTTCCTGTTGTTTTCACAACAGAATTATTATGTACCAGTGAGAACCTGAACATCTTCCTTAGACATCCAATTTCAAGCAAGAGTTGCTTCCACATTTCATTACAGAGACACTTACAGACGACTCAGCAAAAACCTCACTGATCATCACATGCAGCTTCACATTAATTCAACAGGAATAAAGCTGTAATCAAATTTTCTTTAACACTGTAAAGTAGCTGTAAATGCACTATTTGCAATGCATGGGAGGATATACTAACTCCAGCAGTAATACAACATAACTAAAAGAGAAACTACGTTCTCTCTGACCTGAATTTGCAGGCACTTGTAACTTCACAAGGGAAAAAAAAACCCAGAAGTGTTTGCTTTAGTATTATTTCTCTCTATCCTACAGTCAAATCTAACATCTTATTAAGGTTTAATAAAGTTTAGTTTAGATGGGTTTGTGTTATTCAAGTGCTTTATGACACAAGACAACACAAATTTTGTCCTTTTATGAATGAACATGGGCTGTCTAGCTGCAGGGAGAGGCTTAATTTACAAAGCCTTTGCTCATTCCTTTGCTAAATGTGAAGAAATAGAAGGAGAAATAGTGCTTTACAATAGGAGAATTAGGGCTTCTAACAGTTAAGAAATAAGAGTAGTTACTCTTGCTAAAGGTTCAGTCCTTTTTCTTTACTATTTAACTGTTCTCCTTTTTCCTTAAAACAACACAAATGTAGTACCCAAAAGTACATTACTAAGAAGTTGCTTTCTCAGCACAAACTAAGCAAGAATACGTTTTCACTTGCAGTTACAACTGTGAATCATGGCCTACACATGGCAAAGGGGTGTAAAATCACCTCACTCAGCCAGTTGCAGTAGTATCTCATGAAGACTGTTAATTCAATGGACTACAGATGGTTTCATTTTGCTGTTCCCTCATGAGTGGAGACTCATCCCCTCAAGCGTGTCAGAGCTCCTGAGTGATCCTGGCAGAGGGTGCAAAGCTGCTGCTCTCACAGCTCGCACTGTATTCACTGGCATTCCAAAAAATACACCCACCATCCAGGCTGGAATAGCCCTGCTGGTTCCAGAAGGACAGGCTGCTTTGCATGGACTATTTGCCTACAACACAAAGTTACCCACATTTCTACTGAATAACAGTTTCTTGACTGATGGGTACACAACTTGCTTATAAAAGGTCTGCTCATTGCCAGATAAGATTAGAGATAGGATGGATTAAGTTTTGTTGTGTCAAATTTAAGGATTAAATACAGCCTATGTTACTTACAAATGCTGTTATGAGAACTGAAAACCAGACTGTGCATTCTTAATATCTGACTCTGGCTTTGAATCTTATGCTGGGAAAGCTTGTCAGGTTTCCCTCTCCAGGTCTTTACTTAGCTATGTATTAGCAAATCAAATTTATCCCAGTCTATGTGACAGCTTTGCAGAATTAAACAGACAAACTACCTACATTGTGACCATGGGATCCGATTCTTAAACCATTTTCTACCTTCAGGGTGTTGTGTGAATATCAGAAACCTGAACCTGCGGGCCCAGTCACCCACAGACAGCTCTGTTTGCTCTTGAGAACATACAAATGAAGCCACCAGATCACTCATCTCTTCCATGTTCCAAACAAGCCTACCAGAACTCCCTGTGTGAGGTGAAAGGCCCTGTTCCATCCTGTGCAAGTTGACAGCTTGGTCACATGAAGCTGATCTTCAGGAGAACACCAGAGTGGGCACCAATACTGTACAGAGGGGCTCTTGGACTATTTTTATCATAATACAGGGACTATGATTCCCTAATCAATAAAGTTCATATTCATTTGATTCACAGCCTCACTCGGCTGGTTTTACTGCTTAGAGCATTTTCAATGTTATCTCTCAAAAAACAAAAATTAACAGTTACACAAAGATCTTTGTAACATCAACAATATCATCCTACATTCTGCATTTTACAGATACTGTAGGTGATTTTGGTACATGTAAGGGACAACTGATGACAGCTGGGATTGCAGAGCTGTGTCTCAAGAGCAATTTTGGAGGACTGTGGCCCACATCACTGTTTGGATCTCAGCCTGCCCAACTCTGCGTGTTCTGTTCTCACTCACAACATCAAAACCTGCCTCCCGAATTCATCCAGAATTCTTACATCAATCTGTGTGCAAAGAATGAAGCACATCAACAGGAAGCCTGCAGCTGTTTCCCCCCCAGGATTTTTGAGTGTTCCAAAGGAATTGTGTTCTGAGCAATCACAGGCAGCCACACGAGAAGCAGAGATGTGTTTTGTGTCATGTTCCTTTAGGCACCACAGCTCAGGAGTGTTCACGGCCACAGAACCAGTTCCCAAACACTGTACAACCAAGAACTTCTGTTGAGCATTCAGCATTCAATGGCCACTGGGAGATCAGTGTGCACAGAACTGTATATGCAAATCAAGCACAGAATTGCACTCCTGACTGTGGACCCGGGCTCTGTCCTTCCAAAAGCTGGACCTAAACGTAGCTCAAGCTTGAACATTCTTTGTTAGTTCAGCTGAGATAACACTATGTAAATTCACTTGGATCAGTGACAGATTCCGCTTTTGGATGCACGTCCACATCTTCCCTTGGTTCCAGTACGAGCTTTTAGCAAAAGTGGGAACAGGCATTTATCCTGTGTAAAGCAGGACTATGATCTCTTTGATCCTTGCTATGCAATTCCAGCTGGGAGAACTGAGCTTGCCTGCACAGGACAGTGTTTAGTTGAAAGCTGGTATAAAGAGATTATCATGTGACTTTTTAGCTACCTTGCTCTCTTTTCTCCTGTGGTGACTCCAACAGACAGTTCCATCAGCTGTCCTGACCACCAGGAATTCTCTCACCTTGTGCATTTACAGTTTTAGAGTTCTCAGGGAGGAGGGTAAATATTAATTAACTTTTGTAACCCCCAGCAGCCAGAGTGCTAAAAATAGAACAACAATAACAACAAAAAAAAACCCCTGAAAAATGGGAATATGTGCATTACAAAGTATTTTGTGGTGCTGCTGGGACAGGAAAACAGAAGTCTCCATCTATGGTAATGAACACTTACTTACATTAAGACAAGATCCAGTTCCAGACTGAGCTTCCCTAGACAGTCTGTCAGGTACAAAGCAATGCACCTTGGAGCTCTCTAACCACTCATACAGACAGATGGAATTAGAACAGCCTTCCAAAATTTCTTCTAACTTAAACAGGTATTGTCCTTTCCAACAAAAGAAAGGAATTGAACCAGTGAATTCGATACACCTGAAAAATACTTTCTGATCAGGCACATTGGTAGTAAAAGCTTTTATAAATATCAAAGTTGGTGAACAAGCCCAGGGCAAAGCAGAATTCTGGTTGTGCATCTCAGGCACAGAATTTCACCAACAATGTTGCTTTCTTTCTAATTACCTGGCAGAAAATTAGGTGAGCACTTAGAAGGGAGGCAAGAAAAAAGCAAATCCAGAGGGGGAACTGAATAGATGAAAATAAGGGAAGGCAGCAAGTGGACACAAAGAACACAAAGGAGTAAAAGTGTCAAGAAGAAACTGAAGAAATAAAACACATGAAGAGAAGAAGGACCAACAGCAGCTCGAAACACAGATTTCACAAAGGATAGGAAGTAGGGAAGCTTGAAGATCACAGTGGAGTGAAATGGTCTTTAGGGCTCCAGCTTCCTCATCTATTTTTACTCATTTTCAGTACTTATTTTTGGCTTCATGTCTTGTACCTCCCAAGGAAAAAGAGAATTCACTGGGTTTTTTTGAATCTGTTCTCCTTACTTCTGAAGAGAAAATAAAATAACCCTAAAAATCAGTGTAATTAATCCATGTTTTCTTTAATATTCGTGGGGACCTGAATGAATGAATGTTCTAAGCCAGCTTCCCACATCTCTAACACACTTATGCAACCCCTGGTTTGTGCATTAGAATCTGTCAGTGTAAGTGATAAGCAACAGAGGCAGACTGGACTTTGCATATGCAAAAGATGCAAAGTGCAATTTAACAAGCATTTACTAAGAAACTTTACCCTCTGGTGTTTTTAAACTGGTTCAACCTCTGTTCTTTCTCTGTGGGAAAACCTTCTAGGAACAGTATTTTCTGTATGAGTGCTCTGCATCCTGGGAGTGGAGCATGCCCAGGAAATGCTGTGGGGCTTCATGTACCACAGACATTAAGAATAAACCAGAAATATCAGCAAAAGTCCCATTAAACACATCTGCCTTTTTTTTTTTTTTGGTGGGAAACAGTTTTGTCCCTTTTTCCTCACCCTGAACCAACTGTGCTACAGACTGAATTCGATGGGAATACTTGAGTATTTCCAGGGATGATCCTAGAGGAGAGTGCAGCAGAAATCTGCCAGTCATTCTGCTTCACAGGGAGGGTGAAGGTCGGACTGGGAGCCTTCTCCTCTGGGATGTGAACACATTCAGGTGGTTTATCTATTGGAAAGAGAAGCGCTGGACAGACAGTTACAAACAGGACTGCAGGAAAACAGTCAACTCTCCTCCCAGGCTTGGTAGGAACATAAAAAACCCACCTCGAGACACATAAGAATAAGAGGGAGAAAAAGAGAGAGATGTGACATCAATAAGGAGAGGAATTATTTCCATGGAATGTTTTGATATTGATGAAAAGCTGGAATTTCCAATTCCTAAACTGAATTATCTTAAACACCTGGCAAGGTTAGCAGCCATGCAAGTGCTATCCAAAAACACTGAAAACTGGGAAAACAGTGAATTTCTTGGGGGTTTAGGCATCTCTAAGTATCAGGGAATTAACATTTTGGAAACTGAAGTAATTATTTTTTAAGTTCTGGTTTGAAATGAGAAGCCCAATTAAAAAGAAAACAAACCTTTGCTTTTTCTCCTCCAGAATTTCAAGCTTTTTTTTTTCTTTTTCCCTGATCAAACTTGTATTTATAGTATTAATACCTATGATATGGGAGCCTCCCATGAATTTTTATTTTTACTGAGTTTTTTCCATGCAGTTCTAATCATCTGCATCCTCACCTAAAAAAAAGATGATGCAGCTTGGCTTAATTTGGCTTTTGGTGACAGAGATTGTATTTTGGGTTCCTGAAAATTTGTATAACTCTTACACTGAGTTCCTAAGCCCATCAGTGAACACAAGTATAACAAAATTTGTACACAGTATCACAAAGATAAAGATGGATGGGAGAGTTTCTGAGGTGCCAGGCCAGAAGAAAAGTTCTCTCTAAGAAACTGCAGGAGAAGAAGTTAAAAAGAACAGTTCACATCTACATGCACCAAACACAACTCATAAATCCCCATCTTGGGCACACGATTCCAGAGCCCCTGTGGCTCTCAGGTTGTTGGCCTAGTTGAAGAGGAATCAATGATAAACAGACTAAATTATACACATCAGAGATTTAACCCTCTAGAATGGTCTCCAAACGAGGCACATAATTAATTCACTGTGTGCAGCACACGAGCTGACAGGCTCTGGGACCAGGCTAAAATCCTCTAATTCTTCCATTTTATCTTCACAGCTTGTCCAGAGTTCACTATCTTTTCAGCAGGGGAAAAAAACTCCAACACTTTTCCTATACCCCTGAATAACACAGAGGAAGTACTCAATTAATTTCCAGATTATACAACACACAGCATGGTATGAACAGTTTCCTCCAGCAAAGGAAGGACAGGAAAGGTTTAAGCTGAACTTTACACTTTATCAGAGTGTGGTATAGCACACAAATCCTTCTCACCACTGAAAATCTTATTTTTAAATTGTATTTTAACTCACTCAGCTATATCTGGAGCTATTCTTTCTCAGGAGTCTAAAACTGTGTCTTCCCTTCTGACAGAGTTCACTCGGTTAATTTCTGCCTGTTTTCCTCCAGGTTGTTGCATATTCCTTAGGAGCACTCCAGGTGATAACAATGTTTGCTGTTGTTTGGAAAGGTTTTTGTGTCTTTTGTCTCCCCCAGATCATTTTGGAAGGTACCAAACAATGAAGTGGTACCCAACACTGACCCTGCAGAACTGCAATAAATGTGTTGTTAAAACTGGGCACAGTGCTGTTAATATCACTGCTGGCTGAGAACAATCTGTCATTGCTTAAGCTGAGCTTTCCTCTTAACACAGTCTGCCAGGGTTGGATTTTTTGGTGGGGTTTCGTTGGGGGGAAGAGGAGGGCAGGCAAAAGGGGAGGTGGGTGTTACTGAAGTTCTCAGGGTATCCAACAGAAGTGCAAAAATCATTAAGAAAACCACTGGGCAACAGTGAACAAAGTCATTAACTGTCTGATGGAGAAGCTGAAATGTATAAAAACAGTGCAGGCACTGACATACAAACACAGCTACAACTCAAAATCAGGTAACAGGACCCACATCTGTAACCAGTCCAACAGCTGGGTTTGAACAAGTGACATTTCTAAAAGGTGTGTCAAAAAATCCGCTTTTAGTATTTTTAATGATTTGGAGACATCAGTCAAAATTAGCGATAATTAAAAAGAGGAAATAAGGTCAGTGCTTCATCTGCTCAAGAAAAGCACAAGGTTTCTGCTTTTTGCACTTACTTTACTCAGAATCTGCAACTAAAAACAATCCTTGTCTGCTACAGCAACCAGAAGTGTTTTCCATCTGCTGCAAGGTTTTCAGAACACACATTTTCCAATTCCCAATTTTCTCCATACACAGTAGGTGCAAAAGCAATTTCGTTTCATTAAAAACTCTTATTAAAGGCTTAGGTATTGAAAACTCAAAATCAAGAATAAAAGAGACAATAAATAACTTTAAATTATTTCTAATTGCAAAAGTAAAGACACAGGAAATAATTCCAGCACCCAAGGACAGCATGAAGAGGCAGCAACTTTAAAACAATAACAAAGACATAGAAACACAAAGCCACTGTTACCTTGAATTCTTTTTCAATGTTGGCCAACTTGGCAAGTTCATTGCTGAGTTCTAGAGCAGTGAGTACTGGATCTTCACTGGAGAGGGACAGGTAAGCCGGACTAGCCAGTCCTTTGTATGCATTTATTCTCGACCTGGAGTGACTGAAAGAATCATGTTTTTGCTTCTCTGTACAGTCATTGCATTTGCAGAAATAATCATGAGGTCGTTCTATCCTTGCTCCTTTCATCAACAGCATGTGCACGACTTCGTATTTTTGGCAGTGGGCAGCTAAAATGATGGGAGTGATGTCTGGAGAGAAGCGGGTACCGTCTTCATCATAGGAATAAAAATCATCATCCTGGAGCTCCTGCTCACAAGGGCTCAGAGTCAGCCGCTTGTTTACTGAAAACCCAGGATGATTCAGGATGGCTTCCACTATCCTGATGTAGCCCTTGCTGATGGCGAGCAGCAGGGCGTCCCCGATCCGTGCCAAGTTCTCTTTTTTTAACAGCAGTTCTGTCACCTCCAAATGCTCGTTGCCCACAGCAAGCTGCAGGGCGTTCTGGCCCATGTAGTCCACGCAGTTGACATTGAGTGTCTTTGACTCCTCCAGCATCTTGCGCACCACAGGGATGTTGCCATACTCGGCCGCGTCCAGGAAACGCTCCTCCTCGGCCGTCAGGCTCGTGCCCCTGTTGTTGAACATGAACGCCGGGCCCCGGATGGCCTGGCGCCGGCCCTTCTCCCTCATCATGGTCATGCGCCTCAGGGAGGGGCTCTCCTCAATGTACCTGATGAGAAAAAAAAAAACAAACAAAAAAAGTAACAATTTCACTGTGTTGGTTATTCGTAGCTCCCACTTCTGTGGCCAAAACAGTGACAACTTATAGATGGATTGTTTGGCCATCTATACACATCCAGGGCTCTGTACTGGCATCATCCTGCCTTCATGCCTGCAATCCACAGGTTCAATGCCACGTGGAATTTGCGTTTTCTCAGCATGCCCAAGATTTATTAACACTTTTTATTTTATGTAAAACATCTCTTCAGAACTCCCTCCCAACTTAGTATATATATATGGAATGAGAACACATCCCTCCCAACTCACTCAGTATATAGATATGAAATGAGAACACATCTACTATACTGCTTGCACAGGATCACAGACTATTCTGAGTTGGAAGGGACCCACAAGGATCATCGGATCCAACTCTTGAGTCAATGGCCCACACAGGGAATTGAACGCATGACCTTGACATTATAGCAGCCAAGTTTCAACCAACTGAGCTAATCTCAGGGTCTATAGCTAATCTTGGGGTAATTAATACTATACACCACGGGTGTTCCAGTTGATGGGATAAGGAAGGCAGTATTTGTGCTTACCATATTGTAAATCACAGAAAAGGAAGGTGAAAACACATTTTCTTCATGATGTCTTGCCAAGCAATGCATAATGAAGTCTGATCTCACACCCAGTGTTACTCCCACAAACATTAAACCTGGAAGCTTCTACTTACAAGCCAATTTGGTCAAATTATAAGCCTTGGAAAAACAACAGCACATTCAGAAGACTTTCTAACTAAACTGCTCACAGATTCCAGACACCAGGAGTCATCCAGCATAACCAGCTCTCACTCTAGCTGGACTCCTGCAATGTTGTGCATTATATTCATCCTATTTCTACATCTCCCATTCCAGGAGCTGAGAGGAAGAAGCTGGTTAAAATCATTACCTGAGTCTATGTGCATATATAGATACATATATATAGTTATAGAAGTCCCCATGAATTCTTGTAATAAAAATCAAGAAAAATGGAGAAGTCAAAGAGGTAATACAGGACAATGAAAATAGGGATGACAGGCTGCACAGGAAAGAGGGAACCTGAGTGTAGGGAAGTGAGACTGTCTTGGAAACAAATCTGAGAACCAGGGAACCTGAGAACTCTCCACAAAAACTGGCTGCAAGAGCAAAAAGAGGGAGAAAAGAGAGGGAGAACAGGAGAAGAGAAAAGGTGAGGAAGCTAATTGAGAAAACACAGGAACTGGAATTATAAACCAATGAAGGTACCACTGAGAGCAGCGGGGAGCAAACAGGGCTGAGAGAACAGGCAGATTGGATGCTGAGCTGCATCCAACTAGGTAAGAGGAGACTGGAGATGGGACTGAAAGTTCAGAGCACTCAGGCAAGGTAGGAATTACAATGGGAATTACAAAGGAAATGGACCTAGGGATGAGAGGCTGAGGAGCAGATACTGCCTAACTGGAGAAAACAACAACAGGAAACAACTGCTGGCAAGGTCTGAAACAACAGAATACATGGCATCAGGCTAAAGTGGTCACAGCTGGAGGAAGAACAGAATCATTTACACCTGCCAGAGCAGGGGCCAAAGGCCTGGAAAGGTGCTCAGGATACCCCCACCTTCCCTCACCACCATCTGCAAATAAATGTGAAGCCCATCAACAACATCCCTTTCCTTTCTAGTCCAGCTCAATATGAAGACAGGCAGCCTCCAGCTGCTATCAGTTAATCCACTGAGAGAGATCCCTATCAAGGGATAGAGATCACTTGAGATGATTTGATGGGCACAGAGACAGCAAGTGCAGCTGATAAACAATGTAAGAGTTAATGGAGAGCATGCTTTGAATATATATAACACTACATGTATGCTACACAAACAGGCCTTATAACTTGCAAATTTGGTCCTCAAGTCCTATGTGCCTCTGTTCCTCGTATTTAGAAGAGTTGGCTCCCATTTTACAGGAGCATCGTGAGAATTAATTTATTCACTTTAGTGAGAAACTCAGATAGAGGAGTAAAAGGCCAGACAGAGAAACTGAAGAGGAAATTAATCCTTCTACCGTCAGTGCATTAGAAGACATGTGGGTCCGTGTAATGAATGCTAAGGGCAAACCAAAATATTAAAGTGCCCTTTTTAAGCAAATCCTGTCAGGCTGAGAAAGGACAGAACGAAGGGAAAAATGCCACATCCACCTTTGGGCACACATGGTCTATGCAGTAAAGTGGAATCTGCATGAGCAGCTCCAAAAGCTGAATATCCTGCCAGGTGGGGTTGGTCTCTTCTCCCAAGCACTCAGCAATAGGACAAGGGGGCACGGGCTCAAGCTCTGCCAGGGGAAATTGAAGTTGGAGAGCAGAAAAAACTTCTTTGCAGAGAGAGTGCTCAGGCATTGGAATGGGCTGCCCAGAGAGGGGGTGGATTCCCCATCCCTGGAGGTTTTTAACCTGAGCTTGGCCGTGGCACTGAGTGCCATGATCTGGTAAAGGGACTGGAGTGGGCCCAAGGGTTGGACTTGATGATCTCGGAAGTCTTTTCCAACCCAATCAATTCTATGATTCAATGACTTCAAGTTCATCCCCACGGGCAGAGGAACAGCCCCCTCACTGCTGGTGGGGATTGTGTTTTGTGGGTGTGATTTTTCAACAGTGAGCTTTGCTTTACTTACACAGCACAACATGCACCCATTGTCATCACCGGATGCAGCTTTCATTGGGCATAACGAATTCCACTCAGGTTGGGAGAATATGTGTGGCCTTCCAGCTACCTGCATCAGTTGGGATAAATTCAGCAAAACCTGAAATCTTAATCACTTTATCACAGCTCCAAATATGCCCAAAGCAAGTCCGAGCTCTGACCATTCCCACTGACACAAACAGGCAGCTCCAGTGTGCACCAAGAGAACTGTGATGCTCATTGTCAAGGGCAGGTCTCTCCTGGGATGAAGAATTTGATCTTTATACATTTTCACCTGTGGTTGGTATTTCTGGACTACCTGCAGTGGCCTGAGTGGCACTGCAGGATAAGCAATGCTAACTGCTATTTACTTTTTGAAACATGTGGCAAAACCTCTTTGGCAAACATGACAGGATCCCTTTTTTTTTTATTCTTTCCCTTCTGTACCACTTTCCTTAAGTCTACAAAAAAGACAGGATAACAGAGAGGATTTGTGACTCAAACATAGAGTTGATTTGATGTCTTAAAGCTCAGGCATATTTCCAGTTTGGGAGTACTCAAAGATTTGAGTGCTCAGGGTGAGCAGCCACACTATGCATAATCAGAAGTAAAATCACATTTTTTTTCCTCACTGTTTCCTTTTAAACAAGATCTTATTGCCTGCTATGCTGTTACATTTCTGTTTTTCCTCCACATCCAAAACCACACAGGTACAGAAATATAGTTGTTCACTGTAATCTTATGAAGGGAAAACAAAATTAAAATATAAAAAAGACAGAACAAATTGACTCATGTTGACTTCTTAAGACTCTAAACTACCACTCTGAATCTCATTTATCTTTCATGAAATACATAACAATAGACTTTACCCCTATATATTCAGTTTAGTTTTTCAGAATATTTTGAAATATGACATTTATTTTCATTTCATCTACCTTTCTTTCAGAACCCACTGTCAGACTGAGGTGACTCATCTGACTTCCATAAAGAGAGATATATCCTTCCAAAAATGTTGTATTAGAGTATCTTTCCAACAAGGAAGATAACCATAAATCTTGTGACAGAAGATGTATTTGAAGTGACTGCAGTACCTTCTCAAAATAAAGATGAATGTTGTTCGCTATTTTAGTGACTAAAATATTGCCAAGACATCAAAAAAAAAAAGAAAATAAAAAGCAAAAAAACTTGTACAGCACCACACAGAGAGAAGGTTCATCCACACCTCTTCCCTCTCTTCTTCCCCTTTTCCCTCAGCAAATTCCAATACCTTGAAGCCAGCACAGCCCTGGGCAAAGTACTGTATGCAAGAACCACCAGGTACAAGGTCTCCTATTCCATTTTATGCTTGCCTCTTCTTACATCTAATATTTTACCCAAAGCATTAAGAAAATAGTTAAAATTTCAGCTTTAAGTGTTTAACCATTTTCAGCAAATTGTATACGCAACTGAAATAATCAAAACAACAAAATCTGAAGTTGTGCCTCTAGATATCATTAGATTGGCTCAAAAATATGGTTAAAATAGAACTAGGTGTGCATTAACTACTTGTGTTCTATTTCCAAAGCCTTTAAAGCTCATATTCTCAACCTTGTCTCTGTAAGGAGCTGACAGCTGACATTAAAAGAGGGAAGGAGAGATGGAAGTCATGGTGCTTCTCTTCCCAGCTGTTCCAAATAGCTGAAGGAACACACACCAGAAAAAATGCATAGTAAAAAACCCCACAAAAGCACCAAGTAAGAAAAATGCCCAATGACTCCATTTTAATTATTCAGTAGAGATAAAAGAGGAGGAATTGGAGATCAGTCATGGGAACTGAAGCACACCTGTTTCACCACAGCTGGACATGTTTTACTTGGCTCCAAGCACAGCTGTTCGAGGAACTGAAAAGCTTCACTGGCAAGGAGGAAGAACGTCAGGAACTGAACCCCAGCCTGCAGGATCAACCCTTCATCAGTCCTGCTCTCCAACAGAATCCCCACATAAATGAGAGGCCACAGAGAGGAGCACAGCACCTCTCAAAACCTTTACCTAATGGTGTCACAAGCTTTCGGACAGAGCAATGTTATGCACACTGAACAACCAGCTGGCTCATTATACACCAGGTAGATAAGACACAAAAACTATCCTACATTATAACATGTTTCTGTTTACCTTAACTCTTTTCATCTGAAATGTGTGACCTTCATGTGGGAAATAAAAATGATTTAAAAATTCTTCCACTGAACAAGCAATGCCCACTTGCCTCTAGTATTTTGCACAAATCATATTTACTATGACCTTATCCAGCATCCTATCATTGCCTGGACAGTTACTCCTGCATACAAGGCAAGATATTTGAGCAACACAGCAGCTGCAAAGGGCTGGAGAAAGCCTGATGATCCCTCTGCTTCTACCATGGCCTGTTTCAATTATGGATTCCTTCTCTGTTACCTACCTATCCCTTTTCATGTTCAAACCTCCAGAACTGTAGCAGAACAGAAAAGTGGGGCAAATAGTTGGCACAAAAATTCCTTACTCCTTGTCCTGCTCATTAGCTCATCTACCAATCCAAGAGATTTGTAATCTTGTTTCTAAGTATGTTTTTAACCACATAAGCAATTTTAAAAGAAGAGTAGCTGGAGAAACAGTGGTTCCATTCTGGGCCTTCCCAGATCCATAGAGCAATTTTCTAACATTTGTGCTGGAGAACAGGCTGTTATTCTCCCTGAACTACTAAATGCAATAAAAGATGGCATCAAGAATTTACAAGCAGTTTACCCCCTCCACTGCTGAACTACAATACATTAGTGATCCTGATTCTATTCTAGCCCTGAAAAGGAAATGCAGTCCAGTGATTACAGACAGCAGAGGAGTACATCATGCCAACAGCACTTAAAAGCAACACCACCAGGGTCAGCCACACAGGAGATGAGGACTGTGCCTCTTGGTCTCCTAAAAGTAACCTCTAAGGCGCCATTTTTAAAATTAAAGATGATAATTGCCTGAAAAACAAAGTGCTCAGACATGCACATACATAAGAGCAGCATTGTAGCTCATGACTCCCCAGAACTCTTAAACCAAGAGACCTCAAATGTCTTGTTGCTGTCCCAGGAAAAGACTGTGCTGTTCCATGTGAGGAAGCAGCTCCTTCCTCACTGCAGGGCCACAGAGGTGTTGCAGGGACAATCCCCCAGCCTCATTCCTGCTCCCAAAGGAAGGCTTTCCCATCCCTCCAGGCCCTGCTACAGCCATGTGCCAGAAGAGGCCACTGCTTAAGTTTGTTCCTTCACCAGTAAAAGCAGTGTCACCTTCCTATCCGTTTTCATGGAAGCTTGCACATGTTCCACACAATTTGGGAGTCCCTGCAGCAAAACCAAAATGCATTAATGGAGAGGTTCCTTCTCCTTTCTGAGAACTATTGCCTGGGCTTTCCAGAAGAGGGAGGTGAACTCAGCTGAACAGCAGAACATAAATCAGGCCAGCTGCAAGGTCTGACTTGGGTCTGTACTCTCCCACTGGTCTGAAACGACACAATCCATCATCCAAAATGCCCTCATGTCAGTTCACAGAAGTTCTGGCTCCAAAATGGAAAGAATTCGTAAAAAAAAAAATGGGAACAAAATACAAGGAGGTATCAGGAGGAGGTGTACACTTAAGTTTGTTCCATCCTCTCCTGCCCTACAAACTATGTAGAGCTTTTTCCTACCATTACTCTTCAATAACTCCTCAAAGGAAAAAAACAACCCCCTGAATTCCTGTGGGAAAAAGACGATCATATCTTGGCTACAGGAGGGCATCCTGTACACAGAGACCACAGAAAACATCTCACCAGACACAAACCAAGTTAACAGCACTGCAGCAACAAAGAATTTTAAAGCTCAGTGCGTTCTGTTGCTCCAGTCACAAAACTCTGCTGTGATTCTCAGAGATAATCAGGAAATCGAGCATCCAATTCCTACTACATTTCATTTATGGGTTTTGTCCACCTTTTCCCCACTGGGACATCCAGTACCTTGTGAAACAAGTATTACACCCAGTCTGCAATCTTGGTGGGAATCTGAGGTTAATTACTTTTTGCCAGCAATTTTTGGCACAGGAGGGAGCCAGCTGTGCACTGACTGGTACCTTACACAGGTTACAGCTTTCAGAGAAGATATCTGAAGTACCAACTAAGCGTTTTCTTGGGCAAACTACTCCACATCTTCCTGCCTCTTCCCCTTGCACCTCGTACTGAATATTTAGGCTGCAAATTCTTCCAGCCAAGGATTCTTATAATTGCTTTGTGCACCCTAAAGCCTTCCTCATGTCAATCTGAGTGCATTATGAGCAAAGTGATACTCAGAAACAAACTCATCTTTATTTCATTACCATACCCTGTGATTTCAGGCATTAGCACCAAACATAAAATGTTACTCCAGAAAAAAAACCCCACTGCTATGCCAAGGATGACCATGGGCACATAGCAGGGCAAATGGCAGTTCTGGATCTCTTCCTCAGCGCCCCAATAGTTCAATACACTCCTGTGACATTAATCAATGTCAGCCCTTTTGCCAGTCTATCAGGCAGTGGCTGGTGAGCACAGACTCCCAGGACAGGACCACAGGAATTATGTACCAAGAAGCAATTCCCAGAGACAGAGCTCACTCCAGGCTCAAATACCTGTAGCTGTGTAAACTGAATTCCAGTTTGATCCCCTGGTGACATAGTACCCATTTCTCAGAAAAAGGAACACGTCAACCATTCTAGAAGGACACCAGGGATCCAGAAGTTTAGGACTTATAATTCATCTGACATAGCTTCAACTGCCTAAAAATAAAGTGTCCGAGTCTAAACTAATCCTCCAGGCTCTTTTTATGGTGGATAAAGACAGGCACCTCAAGAAAGAAGATAAATGACTAGGCTGCTTTTCCCACTGCTATTTCCTCTCCCATTCCATCAACTGCAAGAGAGCCTAGACAAGCAACTCAAGCACAACTAACTTTCTGACAGGTAAAGACATGTGAAGGACCAATTCACTTCAAGTCCAGATTGCTGGGCACAGGGTATTTGTGAGGAATTTCTGCACTGCCATGGTGAAATCCACTTTTATTTGTGATCATCCCATTGTACGCCCTACCCTAATTATTTCTGTACTTTACAATTGTCTCTGGGGTGATTTTAATTAAAGCTTCTTCTCTAAATGTTGAATATCTTATCTTAAAACTCAGCGTGTTTGCTATCTGGTAATTAAAGTATTTAATTAAAAACTAAATATTATCCTGAAAGCATAAAATACTCAGGCAATCCTCAGAGGTAAGTCTTTCTAAATCGCAGCGTGTTATAAAAATAAGTGAATAATTCATGGACAACCTACATTTTGCAAGTCAGGGAAAAGAAAGTTCATATCCCTACTAGTAAAATTGAATATTCTTGTCTTGCAGTAAGTTTGGTCATGGTTAGTATCTTTATATATACATGTAAAATACCCCATGTATAAAGTATCCCAGATATATATATGTATATAAAGTATCCCACATATATATATACACACATCATTGTATCTTTGGAAATAAATTTCGGAAGAGCACATCAAACAGGATAAGGTGCATCTCAAGAACCCAGGATTTTCTGCACAGGTGTCCTAGATCTGTGTGGGATATCCGGCTTTTTATCACAGCATAGACTTAAAAAATTACACAGACACAAAAGGGATGCATTAGCATGGCGAGTACAAACGGGTGCAATGGGTCCTCTGGACCTCAGCTGAGCCAATAAACAGGCGATTTCTCGGCGGCTACACTTGTATCCAGGCGGAAAAAAAGGAAAAAAAAAAGGAAGGGGGGGAAGAAAGAGATGGACTATCTTGTGTCCCGGCGCACACCTAAGAGGCAGAGCCAAGGGGCTGGGGAGGGCAGGCAAGGACCAGGCAGGGACCGGGCGGTGCCCTCGGGCAGTGCCCCCGAGCCCCGCGGGCGGACGGCGCGGACGGGCCGGGGCTGGCGGCGCTTCCCGGCTCCTTCCTGGAGCCGCAACTTGCCGGGAGCCGCATACCCGCGTCTGCCCCGGGGAAGTTGGCGGCCGGTACCCTGCAAATACCCCACCGAGGGCCCCACTTACATGGTGCTGGCAAAAGGGGGGGGTGGGTAGTAGCCGTAGGGCTCCCGGAGGGTTTTGACAGCCCTTTGGGGTGGCGGAGGGGGCTCCGGCCCCCCATTGACGCCTCTCCAGCCGCGGCGCCGGCGCTGCTGCTCCTCTTCCTCTGCCCCCTCATCCTCCTCCTCCTGCTGCGGAGGGAAGGTCACTCTCCCCTGCTCCTTGCTCTTCCTGCTCTTGCTCGACATGGTCAGGGTCCCCTCAGGCGGCGGTGGCGGCGGCTGCTCCCGCTCCCGGCCGGCCTCGTCCTGCAGCGTGTGCGGCGGGGAGGGAGGCGGGAGAAAGAGGAGGAGGAGAAGAAGGCAAGCTCTGCGCGGCGGGGAACAGAGCACCTGAAGAGCACAAGCCCCTCTCCACAAAGCCGCGGCCGCCCCTCCGCGCTCTCCTGCCGCCCGCGGGGAAGGCGGCGCGATGCGCAGCCCGGCAGCGGGAGCCGGGAAGTGCCGGGGAGGCGAGCAAGAGACACGGCTCCCGGCTCTGCCCCGCTCCTCCTCTCCCTGTCATCATCCCTCGCTAGGACAGCATCGTCACGGAGGCAGCGGAGCTGGGGACAGTACGGCCGCCTCCCGCAGCGGGCGCTCCGGAGAGGAGGGGACGCGCCCGTCCCACCTCCATCACCGCGCGGGGGAGGCGCGTTATCCCCGCGCCCCTACAAATGCCCCTCAGCCGCCCCCGCAGACCTGAGGGACAGCTTTTTTTCCCGCCCCCGCGGACCTGAGGGACAGCTTTTTCCCGCCCTCGCGGACGTGAGGGGCAGCTTTTTCCCGCCACCGCAGAGCTGAGGGGCAGCTTTTTCCCGCCATGCCCCGGCTCCAGGTGTTGGGACGGCTGGGAACCCTCAGGATGTCCCTGCACTGAATCCCGGCTCCCGTACTAAGGTGAGGCGGTGGGCTGTTAGCAGCAAGGTAATTTTGACTGAAATAGTCCAAAAGCTGTGTCCAGCCCTGCCAAGTCCTCACAAAGCTCTTTCTTTACTTAGAGAAACACTCAGTTCCACTCCTGAAACAGCTGAAGTTGAAATTTTCAGGTGAAAAGGGGTACTTTTGATTGACTTACCGAAAGCAAAAGTGAGCCAAGGTTCCCAAAGTGTTCCAGGTGTTTCTGCCTTAGACTTGAGTGATTTGTGTGGTGCCAAGCTGAAAAACAGTGGGTGGATGCTGAGGCGCCCCTGGCATGTAATCAGAGCTAATTATGCTTTATAGATACCAGTCACAAGGATTCCTGCCTTACAGAGATGTATTGCCTCTTCTCTTATTATGTGAGGGTTTTTTTGGTGTGTTATGCCATGGGGAAAATTATTCTGCGACAAAACTGCAGCCCTGTTAAAATCAAGGCCGAGCATGCAGAACAGGAGGTACACACAGACTGCATATGTCAATTTATACATCATAAAGCTGGTTCTGGCTATGCTGAGATGCCATTTTTCTATTGCTTTAATAATTTTTAAAGCATTATGTGGCTATGAGTGTAAATTTGTGTTAACTTGCATTCAAAATCTATATTCAGGTCCTGATGAAATTAAAATCCATGTAAGTGTTCTAGTTGCTTCAGAGAAACTGGACTTGGCATCCACATATGACTGCTTAGATGGAGTTTTCACCTGTGAGCATTATTAAGTAATCTCTTAGTATAATTAGGTAGCAACTCATTAGCTCACACTGTTATCTGTGTCATCCACAGTTTTATCTTTGGAGTTTCCTTATGTACAAAAGTCCTCATGAAATACAGGAAAAGCCAAACAAGAATTTCACGGAGATAATTTACTCAGCTACAGCTTTGAGGAAAGAATTGGGTTTTGTTTTTGTCAGTTTAATTAACTTGCATCTTGAATTGCTTAGGGAAATGGGTTTTTATGCCTTTCATCATGTGCAAAAGCCCTTTGAGTGGCATTATGTGTGTGATGGGGGAAATTTTGCTCTCTAAGAAACTAATACATGGTGTAGCTGCTGCAACTTTGAAGCACTGAGGGTTATTCATTTAGGACAGTCTAGGTGTCCAAGCTAAATAAACACACTGTAAGTGTGACACATTTTAGAGTATAGCCATGTAGCAGTCTGCATCAGACCTTGGATTCTTGCAGGGTCAATAACCTTTTTTTTAAAAAAAGCCCCACTGTTGTTACAGTGGGCTATAGAAATGTCCTTCCAGTTGCCTTGAGAATTTCCCTTGAGAAAATAACCAAAAAGTTCAGCTCAAAGTTGAAAAGAAATACTCTTGGTTCCCAAATGCATGCTCAGAGCAAGGCTTCCACATATCAAGGTTAATTTTCTTTTCAGAAGTAGACAGAGAAGAGGTTTAATATCGGTTCTTTGTTTTAAGAAAGTCACATTCTTGTGTTTTCCATTATGCTTCCCATCACTAATTTGAATTATGTGTTCTGTGGGCTGTGTTTTTCATAATTTGGGTATGGTGTGAGTAGAGATTGCTTTGCTGGTTCTGCAGTGAAAGGTAATGCCCACTGTCTTTTCTGTTATCCAGGTGTCACTGGTACTGCTTGACTTGGAGTCACCCTTGCAGAAGCCTCCATGACACATCCCTCCATTTCAAGGAGTAAAATGGTAACTACAATGCTATAAACTACACTATATATTTCCTGCCATAGAACTTTCACCTGAGCTGTTTCTGTATTTTGATTCTGAGAATGCCCTGTGAGATAGTGGCAAAAAACCTTATTGAAGTTGTGGTATGTTTTCCTTCATCCTGCTCTTCCTGCTTTACTTGTTTGGACAATTTTGGCCAGTACTTGTTTGCATTTGAACCCTACAGCAAAATAATAGTGGAGAAATTTTCCCCTGTGTTTATTTCCATGAGATCCATCCTGAAAAACAGCCAGGATGGCAACAAAGGAATCCAATACAAATCTCAAATGTGTTTTGTGTGGTTACAGTCTTAGAAGTATTTCATATTTCTAACTGAAATGTGTAGAGTAATAATCAAAATCAGTCCCTCATCTTTTCTCCTGACTGACTGGATCAAGGCATGGTAGAATTAGAGTGGGATAGGATTCTGTTTATATGGATTGACTGCTCTGGCAGAATTTATCTGTCCTCCTCAAACCCATGAGAATTATACAATTCAGATTTAAAAGTGTCTATTGGCAGTATTCTTCAACTGGAAGGGAGTGATCAAAAAATAGCTTTTCTAAACTGAACTAAAGCACCTCTTATGAAACCGCAGCAACAAATTTCCCTGAAAGATTGTCAAAAACATTTCTCTCTCCCATTCTTTTTTCAGCATTCAGACTGAATGAAGTAAAGATCTGAAATATGCAAACAGATAGCACAGTTGGAATTCAGTATAGTAAAATATCAGGAAATACATTCAGATTCTTAGACTGAACTAGTATAGCAGTAAGGCCTTCCAGATCCATGAGGCACCCAAAGGAGTGGATCTGCACTCCAGTAAGACTGGGAAAAGTGATGGGGAAAAAGATCATTTAATGGATTATGCCCTGAGGATTTCCTTCTCTGAGAGGTACATTAACAGTGTTAATTTGGAAATAAATCTAACCTGTTTGCTGAAAATTGGATTGTTGACACTAAAACCTCCTTGTTGAAACTAAGTGATTTAGATTCAAGAACCAGCAAGATCCAAGAAACTTCTAGTAACAATTTCCCTTGCAAAACAACTTTGTATGTTATGCATACCAAATTATTGTTTTCCTGCCTTATTAAAAAAAAAAAAGTAAGACTATCTTCCCTCAAGAGACCAAACTAGTTTTTATTTGCTTGAAGTGATGGGTGAAGAGAAGTAAAAAGACACTCCTGGTAATGCTAGAAATAGAATCCAGGTCGTGCAGTACATTGAACCCTTCTCTAAGTGTGTGTGCACTACTTTCATAAAAATTGGGAAGTTGGTGGGAATAGCAACAGTGTAATAAAAGGAAAATTGGCCTTCTTTGCCTCATACTGGGAATTTGCCTACTTGCCAAGAACCCAGTGTTTTCAAGGACATTTAGCTCCTACATCAAGGACTTCTATGAAAGTCTAAACAGGTTAATCAGCATGAAGAAAAAAGGAGGAGTGATGTGATGTCACTGATCTGTAAGCAGATCTCAGCCTCAGAACTAATATTATGGTTTAAGGCTTTTAAAAGGGATGAAAAGACACATTCCTGAGACTGGAGCCTGTAATTCCAGGCACAACGTGCAGCCATTCAGGCCCACGTGAAGTGAGTGGGTACAAAATGCTGTCAAATCACCTGCTGCAAGCCAGGCCCTCAGAGCTGTGTGCTGCAGTTGAATAATGTGGTCTACTTTAGGATATTAAAAGGCTGCTCAAGTCTCCTGCCAGTGAAACCATTAGGTGGACACTCAGCCACACTTCCAAAGGTCTGCAAAATGGCTCCCAGGAAATGGGCCAACACTCCTCTCTGGCATGAATGGCAACTGTTTGTACACACACGTTTGCATCTTTTAGTTCCTTTCTATCCTAAGGCAAGCCAGGTATGTCTTTAGACAAATCCAATGTCTCTGCACATGTTTGATCAAATCCACAGGATCCTGAGCCTATTCCAATTAATGTTTATTCCTCTCTTTTCGCTCATACTAGCAGAAATCAGAGGATAACAAAACTGCTACTAGGAAAGGGGCTACAGAATCCATTCCCTTATCTCTGCACTGCCCTGGGGGCTGCAGGTAGCTCATAACCTTTAAAAGGTATATTTTTGTAAGATTTGGTTATATACAAGGCTGCAGACTGGAGCACAAGTCCTATGGGGAGAGGCTGAGGGTGTTTAGCCTGGAGAAGAGGAGGCTCAGAGGTGACCTCAGCACTGTCTGGAACTACCTGAAGGGAAGTTCTGGCCAGGTGGAGGTTGGTCTCTTCTCCCAGGCACTCAGCAATAGGACAAGGGGGCACGGGCTCAAGCTCTGCCAGGGGAAATTGAAGTTGGAGATCAGAAAGAAATTCTTTGCAGAGAGAGTGCTCAGGCATTGGAATGGGCTGCCCAGAGAGGGGGTGGATTCCCCATCTCTGGAGGTTTTTAACCTGAGCTTGGCCGTGGCACTGAGTGCCATGATCTGGTAAATGGACTGGAGTTGGCCCAAGGGTTGGACTTGATGATCTTGGAGGTCTTTTCCAACCCAATCGATGCTATGATTCTGTGATTTTCTTCCTTGCATTGGTTTCTGTGTCCCTGTGTCAGTCAATACTCCTTGGAAGTGTAAACATGAAGCTTGGCCTATTGCTGAGTGCAGGGAACCATCTGATAGATAAATCTATTGTCACAAGGCACCATCTTTAACTGGTAACTCTGTGTTTTGGCAGTGGTTCAGATATTGGGTGGGTAAATGCAATACGTCCTGTCCCCTTGCTGGCTGATAGCAAAAATTATTGCATAGATATATCCAGTGTTTCAACTAATGAGCTTGAGAGTTGCACTGGATGTATGGAGAGCAGAGTGGCTCTTATTTTAGAAAGTTATCAATGATTTCCATCCTGTGCAAGTAATTAAGTCTGAGGATTTTTGTGCACAGTTTGGTCTTTCTTTAATTGGGGGAGCAGGATTTGAGTCACTGTGGGGTTCAGAAGAACATAAAAATAATAGCAAGAGACAAACAGGTCAAGTGATGAATTAAAACAGTTCACAGTGATTTTTAAACCCAGAAATAAGTGGATTTTTCATGTTGTTTTGTGAGTTGATGCTGTAACATATTTTAATTTGTAGACACATTCTGACTTGTGATACCTTAGCAGAAAGAGATTTAAGCAGCAGCTTCCTGGTGTAAAAGAGAAATCTGAGTGACAGGCGAGGCTCCCTGAGGAGGACAAAATCCTTCATCCTGGTTTGCATCATTCAAAGCTCCCTTATCCAGGATTTCTGGTGATTCTGACTGAAAGATTGCCTGATTCTGTCAGAGTTCAGAGCCTACTTTTCCTAAATCACATCAGAACCCTTGGATAAATACCATGTGGTTCTAACTACTTGCCATACCTCAAAGCATTAAATCCCTCTGGTTGGAGGAGGAGTAAACAGCACAGTGTTTGGTGTGGATTGAAAATACAATCTCTGCTTCCATGGGCTGCTGTGGAACAGGTGATAACACTCACCCAGACGTGCTCACTCTGGCCCATCCCAGACCACTGCTTTGCTGTGGTGGAGGTATGGGCAGCTACAGGGGCAGGACAAGTGCCAGCACTCTGCCTTTCCACTGCAAATAACATGTTTAACTTAGGAGAAGTTCAGGTGTTCACAAGGTTGGGAATCCCATATACATGTTGTGTTACAAAATTAAAACACCTGTGTAGAGTTTTGCTGCAGTTTTCCTGTCTTATATGTAAGAAAAGGAGTTCTTCAGGAAAAGGAATGGGAAAATGCCCAAGTTTCTAGTAATTGAGAGGTGTTCAGGATCACAGAATCACAGACTATTCTGAGTAGGAAGGGACCCACAAGGATGATAGAGTCCAACCCTTAAGCCAATGGCCCACACAGGGGATTGAACCCATGACCTTGGCATTATTGCAACCAAGTTTTAACCAACTGAGCTAATCTCAGGGTTCAATAACAAAAAAGAATGGAAAACCCCCAAACAAGCAGGTTATTTCTATGAAAGAGACTATTTCTGTCACACTTTCTGTTATAATCTGCAAAGCAACTGAGGGGGAAGATGGGAATGTGTGGAAAAAGGGTGATATGACAGGAGTTATAAATTATTCCCTGAAGCCAGTTTGAAACATACTGAAGGTACAATATCTTTTACTATGAAAATTAGAATAACTGCTGTTGTCACTAACAGGTAGATGTCATATTGAATTAGTATGTTTTGGTGAGGCAGATGCTTGTAGAGGTGAAAGGGTAAAGAATCAGCACTCCTGCCTTTCACCAGTGCTTCTCGTGTCCTGGTATGTGTGACCAGGTGCTCACACAAAGGTGTAGAGGTCACATTTCCCACTTCACCTTCCAAATTAAGGAAAGCAAAAAAACTTTTAAGGATATTCTTTTTTNTCCTTTCTTTTTTCCTTTCTTTTTTCTTTCGAGTTCAGGTCAATTCCGTCAATCAAATTCCAATCACTTTCAGTGGAATTTGAGATTCATATTTAGCTTTTAATAAAAATACTAACCCATGGAAAGCTGGGAGAAGTTTTCCCAGAGTTTCAGGACACAGCCAAACCCAGCTGGACTGGTACCTCAGACAAATCAAGGAGAAAAGGTAAATCTCAGAAGACCCTCACAGGTTGCATTAATTTTTAAAACATCCATGTCCTGATTTTTAGGAGCAACTACAGCTCCCATTAAACCTCAGAAAGTGAGACCAGAGGTGCTTATTCAGCAGAAGAGCAGTAGAAGGCAAAGTGTTTTGTGGTAACATGACAGACAGACAGAAGGAAATGTCTTTCATGCAGAAAACATTGATAGGACTATAAGAGAGGTATTTCCATCTCCCTCAATGTTTTTCATTATGGTGCCACAGCTGCTGTGTGGAAAGTGCCTGCAACAATGAAGTCTTTATCCAGGAATCCCACCCTCTCAGCTTCCAGATTCAGCTAACTGGGATTTGATTCCAATAGAGAGCTCAAAGAAAATTCCTCTTAATCAGAACAGGTAGAGTAAGCCCTGAAAAATTGAAATACTGGGCATCAAAATCAGTCTGTAAGGGAAGAGTGATACAAACTGCCTCCTTATCAGATGAAACAGCTGTTGACAGAAATATGTGCCTGCCAAGCTGAGGTTTAGGAAAATTGGGAATCTGCACCTTTTGGGCTTTGATGTGGCCATGGAATTCATTTGAAGAGATCCAAAGGTTATTCAAGGGCTTGTTGAAATCAGATGTGTAAATAAAGATACATCTTGTGTGTAAAACCAAGGTGTTAAAAGACTTGGAGAACCATTTAAAAGAAGTTGCATAAATAAAACTGTGGCCAAAATTGGTTTCTCAAGTTAGTAAAATCCCTTTTACATATGTAATAATCAAAAAATAACTGACAGGCAGTATTAGATAAAAAAATTTCAGGAGCCTCCCACAATTAAACTTTCCATTTTTGAAGTTATAAACCATTAAAGGGGAACCCTTTAAGAGCTTAAGTGTCACTATAAAACAGGCTATTAGCTTTGTCCATTTTTGATCAATCCATTTTCAGGTTCAGGTGGTGCTTAACATAACTCAGCATAATTTCAGCAAACCTTTTAGCAAGAGTGACTCTATTACATTGCCTGTTCTGTCCAACACTCTGAAATGGAAAGCACTGATTGCACACGACTCCCTTGTAGAAATGGAGTCTTTGTCATACAGGAGGGACAGAAATGCAACTTGGCTGTTCTTCCTTCTTGACACTTTGTTAGGAAGATCCTTTTTTCACAGAAAAGATGCCCCAAATTGCAGACATTTGCATTATAAAAAGGGGAGGGTGAAAATTATTTGCAACACAAGTAAAGTTCTAAAAAGGCCATCAGTGATGCACTAATTTGTCCCAAAACCAGTGAGATACACAGGAGAAAATTAAAAAGGTTTTTTGAGGAAGAGGAAGAGTTTGTTTTGTCATTTTCAGGGGTGACAGCCCAGCAGAAGTGGGGTGGATATGGAGGTGGAATGGAAGAGAGAGAGCAGGAGTGTATTGGCATTTTCACTCTTCTCTCCTTGTGACATCCCCCCGATTAACACAGCACAACTCATTAGTTCATGGAAGGACTGGCAGGCACTTTCCTGAGCAGTGTCTCCCTGTGGCCCTATTTGATCAGATATGCAGAGTCAATTAAATAATCAGCATCCAGTTTTTTGGGAACCACGAATAAAATCCAGATAAAGGGCACAAGCCTGTCCTTGACTTCTGCAGTCCATGTGGCAAACTGAGATGTGAGACCTGAGTCTACATCCCACAAGGAAAAATAAGCAGGAAATCTGGTGTACCAAGGCATATGAAGCTTACTTGTTCCCATATAAGTTCCCTACTTATATTCCTTTACTTATTCCATTTTCCCTCTTTTCCCTTTGCTGCTATCCCCATGCAATGGAGCAACAACTCTCAGATGCTGGAGCCAGTTCAGCAGCAAAGCCCTGGCAGAGAATTGCCTGTCACCACTATGGATTCTGTCTGGATCTGGGTAAGGAAATGCCAAGAGAAATGTTACCTGGGCATTTTGGATCAATCCCTGCTGCATTTGAAAAACTGTTTTACTGGACTTCAGGCAGAGTTTGATTGTTCTCTTCTGTCCTCTGTGTTCTGCATAGATTTTTTTTTTCCATTTGTCCCCTCTACATTTTCTCCCCCTTGTATTTTATTCTTATATTGCTTTGCTCCCCTGGTCCCTTAGGGGTATCAGATCCCTTGGATACTCCCTGCTTAGTGCAGAAAAAGAGAAGCTTTACCCAAACTAGCCTAGGTAAGAAAAGCAAAATCTGCATTTTATAATATCCATTGCTTGTCTTTTTTAATGTGCTTATTTTGAAAGTTTTTTCCTTCTGATTTTTATAGACAGTCCCTGTGTCAGAGAGTCCCTTTTCCCTTGTTGCAGGGTCTCAGAGCACAACAGCACAGAACATACAATATAATTCTAGGCTATAAATGTATATATAAAACATTCCAGTCACTGTAGTGCTGCTTCTGCCCTTATTTTCCAGTTCTCTCCCACTGCTCTGCTTTTTGGCACCTCTGCATTGCCCAGGAAGGACTTGGATCCTCCTGGTGCCCAGGATACTCTTGGTGTGGGAGGGTGGCCTGGCCAACAAGTCTGAGATGGTTCGGCAAACACCTGAGAAAATAAAAGATCCTCCTGTGCAGCAACAGAATAGGACTCAAAAAATGCAGGGAATTCAGTGGGGTACCATTGTGCATTGTGCTTATTACACCAAGTAGCTGTTCAATAGAAATATCCTCTAACATCTATTTAAAATCATAACTGATTTTTTTTAATACTGACAGAAAATGCTGGGGATTTGTGAATACTATTGATTTATTTGGCTGCTGAATTGAAGTAGAAATGGGAGACATAATGAGAATGGATGTGAGGAGCATTGTGCACAAAAACAATTGACAGGTCAAGAGAAACAGACCCAACCAGAGCATAAACACAGCCTTAAATGTTATTAAAAAGGTACATTGGGTCATTCATGCCATTTGATTACTTTAACGTTTGTAACCACATGGGACAGGGACTTGACATGAAGAATGGAATGGCTTTTGCACAATGGCCTATTCAAATTGAAAAATTGGCCAGGTGCATGACGGGCAATTTGCCTTCCTTTGAAGCATCTTGCATTTGCCAGGCAGAGTGGAGAATATTGGACATGATGGATCATTGGCTTAATGGAGCATGGCACATCCTATGTTCCCATTAAAACTGACTGGCAGAGGGCATTGTTCCAAACCCAAATTTGGGATTAAAACTAAATGTATATATTCTTCTGAGCTGTCCCTCTAATAAAAAAATTACAAGTGGCATGATTTCAGTTAAAACTTAATAATTTCATATAGTTCGATTTTTTTTTTGTCCTGCACTCTGATTTACAGATTTATTTATGAGACATATAATTTATTACAATAATGTAAGGTGTAAAAATTTGTGTGGCTGAGAAATGTGGTGATCTTGTGACAGAAGTACCTCTAGCTGAGATGAAGGGCATAGTCCTGGGAAAGCAGAGATACAACTCAGTGATCTCTGACTTTATTCCCTTTCAGCAACAAACCTCCTTAGCCCACAGCCATAAAACCTCTTATCAGAATTAACCCAGAATTAAGAAATAAAAAACCATTTAAACCTTTTTACAGGCCAAGGCAGGGCTGGAATGGATAAGTACCTCAGAATTACATCATTCTTCTTTGTGCCAGGTCCACACCCTTAGGAAAAGGGCAAGGCAGGGCATCTGCTGTTGTTGCCTGGCTGTCCATTAGTGCTACAAAAATTTAAAGTTTAAAGGGACTAGTCTTGAAAGTGATTTGGTGTTTTACCTGTTTCTCTCTTGTCCTTTGTTTGAAAGCTATTGTAGAACCTTTCCACAGTGATAAAGGCAAAGAGCTTTTAACATCCACCTACCTCCAAGTCATTCACTTCATAATTATTAAATTACCCCGGGGTGAACATCCTCCAGTGAGCAGTAATAGGAGCAAAGGAGACTATCACACTATCTAACTTGTAAATTAAGTAATGAATTAAGAGTCTTCCTGGTATCTTTATGTATCAATGGAGTAAAGGAGCTCTTCCAGTCATTCTAAATGCCTGTAATAGGGAATATAACAAGAGTTTTCCAGTTTAGCCACCTGTATTTGGTCCCTAAAGTCAGGCCACGTATTGTGGCCAGAAAGCAGAAGCTCTAAAAGGAACTGAAAATCCTTGCTATGGCAGAGGATGTTTTATATTGGCAACCAAGCAGAAATGGGAGAATCCCAGAATTTTGTGCAACACAGAAGTGCCAAGGTCGCTGTATTTTAACATGGATTTTGTGTGATGTCCTGACTGGACTAACAGAGATCGTTCACAACTCCTGACACTCAACTTAGAATTGCAACTTGGTTCTTCTCCTGACAAATAACATTTTAAGACCTTGAAATAGAGACAGAAATAAAGCCATAAGTGAGAGACTGAGGCAATTCTTTAGGTCCAGAGCTCACTTAGCAAACATTTGGTTTCTCTCCTCTTAGAACATCGTTGGCAATGCCAACCATGTTTTAATTTTTAGCAAGATAAAAAGAAGAAAAATTTCAACTAAAATATGTATATTACTCCTGAATATTTCCCATTTCCTCTCTGCTTTCCTTTTTCTTCTTCTTTAAAAATGTATATATGCCTTTTCAAAAATATTCCGTATATAAACTAAAAGAGCAATTTTGTCTGACAGTCTGACATCTTCGCAATGTCCTTGTTGGGATGAGGAGCAAGTACATTTGGTAACTCTTGTTTGGTTTTAGTTTTGGTTTGTTTGTTGTCAAAATGAGTTCTTGGGGTTTTTATTGAAACTGAAGAGAAGAATTTACAAACATGGAGAGAAAGAGGCCAAAGGCTCCCAGGAATGAATTAAACCCAGCTATTGCCAATGGTGCTTCCAAGTCATAGAGAACACAAGAAGAGAATGTTTGGTTTGCCAGCTTTATCGAAGTTTTCTCTGTTATCACAGGCACATTAGAGGCGTATTAAGCACTTTGGGATCCCAGCTCCACTAGAATCCATTGCTGGAAATGGGGATTTAAATGCCAAATGGGTTACTGAAAGATTTGCTCTGACACCTGTCAGAGTTGAACACTTCCCTGGGAGAAGGATGCAAGGAAGACATTGGTAGAAGACATGAGGAAGATGATGAGAAGGTCCCAAATACAAAAGTTACTTCTGCTTTCTATTCACAGCTTGCAGGGTTCAGCTTCCTCCATCCTGGTAATCCCAACTTGTCCAAAGAGCTTCACTTGTGATGAGTGATGTGAGCAGGACAACTGGGCATTGTTTTGCAAGGCTCTCAGCAAAGTGCCAAAAGGACACGTGAGTTTATCTGAATTTCGTGCTTCTTAGAAGTGTTTTCATTTTAGACCTTTCTACGTTGTGCCAGTGCTCCCCTGGGAATGGTCAGGTTGCCATATGAGCAGATATTTGATGCTTACAGAGTGCTTTATCTTTTCAGAGAGCTTAAAGAACATGAATAATTGCTGTAGTGTACCCACTACTCAAAAGGTTAAGCAGAATCTGAGTTCAGAAAAACTTCAGGGCCAGATCATCTGCCTCCACCTCAGGAAAGGCTTGGAAGTGCTTTCCAAAGCAGCCATAGCTGGCAGCTGTGAGGAGATGATGGTCATTTCTTCTCTTTGAGGCAGCCAGGGAAGACACTGAAAAGGCATAAGCTGTCACAAATAACAACTTCCCAGTCACAGCACATGCAGGATTTTGGGAGAGGTGGAAAATTATGTGCAAAGTAGTAGCTTTCCACACCGGTGACAGCTTGGGCACAAAGTGAGGTTGTTTCTGAGAATGCTGATAGTGGAGATAACACAGAAGATTGTGGGTAATAAGCTGAGACAAGACAGTTACATGAAGAGGTTCCTTCTCAGGCTGCCTGCTCTGATGATTCCTGCTGCTTTCTGAGCGTGTTTCCCTGGATCATGTAGGCAAACAGTTCCATCTCTGGCTGCTGCCTGTGCCTGCAAATGCCTCCTGGCTTCCAGGACATGGTGAAACCCAAGTTTTACTACATCTTTCAGGCTGAAAGGATTTATGAGCAGCTTGCCCTCATCTGTGCAGCCAGGGAAAAGGAGGTCTCAAGGGCTTTCCTTTTTATTAGGACAAACCCATTACTTTTATGAGCTTTTAAGTAAAGCATTGGCAAAAAGCAAAAAATAGTCATTGATATGAAACATGCACACATCTTTATCCATGAGAAATTAAATAATTTTCATTAATTTTCAAGGATAAAAACTAACTTTGACATACATTTAAATTGAGGACAGGCTGGAGATAAGGAAAATAAAACATTCTGTGTGAGAGCTGCTCTCAAACAACGGAAATGTTCATTTCTCATTCACCAAGTCACAGCTCATGCAAGTAGTTTTGGGTCATTGCCCAGCCCCTTTGCCCTGAATTTGGATTGGCCATTCTGCTGCTCTATGAGCAGTCACTGTGCTCTACTCCAGAGAATGCTTCTGGGAATACATTTTTGTGCTGTGATTGCAGTAACAGTAAATACAACTGGCCTTCCAGAATATGCAATACTGGATGTATACAGGTCACTCCACTTAGCCTGGCCACTTTCAAAATGCATTTTCTTTCCTGCCTTTTCAGACAGTGAGGTCAATAGGTTGGCCAAATGTGACGAGAGTTTCTTAGCCAGGCTGTGGAAGATGTTTATTAATATGCATCCATTAGTAGTGCAGAAAACAACTTATAAATTATGCATTGACCTTTCTTATCTAGAAAACTATTCAACTGACCAATTTAAGGTAATATTATAGTGTAGCAGGAGTTGATTAGAGGTGATTATAGGATACCACATTGAAATGAAGATCTACTTTGCTATAATAGAGGACTCAGAAACCACAGACATGCAGAACTGGGTATAATCCCAGCCATCTGTTCCATTCTCTGGGTTCAAGTGTAGTGGCTCTCATGGATATTTGTAAAGCTTGTCCTTAGGCATGCCCAGATTCCACAAACCCTGTTAATGATTTCTTTATTATTAAAATGTAGTTAGAAAGTTATTCCTAATATTTAAAATTATTTTTCCCTTGCTGTGAAAAAGGATATTTAATTTACAAAATTCCTTCTCTATGACTAATCTCATTGTACAAGGTGTAGCTTGAGAAGAGGTTCTTTGACTGAAACCATTCTGACCTGATTTGGCTCCATCTGAGTGCAGCCATGGCACCTTCACACCGGTGCCACTTCAGTCCTGTGAAGTCACAGCCTTCAAGGACAGTTTCCTTACAAAGAGCTCCCACTGGTAATGCTTATTCACTTATTTCCATGGGCTGGGATATACATAATTACATTCACACTGTATGGACTTTTATTATCCAAGTACAGTGATATAGCTTTTAGATGTAAAAAGATCTATTTTTCATAGAATCACAGAATGGTATGGGGTTAAAGAGACCTTAAAGATCATTTTGTTCCAACCTCCTGCCATGGGCAGGGACACCTTTCCCTTCAGACTTTCACAGACCAGGTTGCTCAGGGTTCCACCCAACATGGCCTTGAACATTCCCAAGGATGGGGCATCCATTTTTAAATCTCCTTTTTTCCCCCCAGTTACCTCTTGCCTGCAACTCATCTCCTAAGGAAGGAAAGTATCAAGCTGTTTGAATATCTCCAGATAGATAGTATAAACACAGAGGTTGTGTGTTCTTAAGAACAATGAAACAATTTTTGTAGCCATTAAGAATAAGTAAATATGTTGAATGGATAAAAATAGAAGACGTAGCCTATTCAAGCGTTGTTTTGAAGTGGTCACAGTTCTAGCAGCACGGTGCTGCACTGCTTTGCTTTTGTAAATGGATTTATCAACAGTTTTGGAGGTAATATCACTGTTTTAGCAAGGAAAATATTGCCTGTTTTCACTGGCAGGTGTGCAACATTTTTTCATTAAAGATGTAAGGGCCACATTACCAGGCATGGGGTTCAGTGCAGAAACTAAGATTAACAATAAAACTTTACCACCCAATAAAGCTTGCAAGCCTTCCTATTCCAACCAGCCAGCTGAAGGAGATGCAAAATGCTTGGCCAAATAGAATGTGGGCACACTCTTTATAGAAACACATAAAAGAAACTTTTATTAAAACAGCATTTCTTCAGAATTTGGTGTGGAATAGGAGACTGCCTGGACAGACTGATCCACAGAAAGGGGGAGGCCCCTGAGTGCTGTCACCTGCTCCCGTTTGGCTCAAGTCATTGCTACCAAAAAGTTTTGAAAGGTTGTTTAATCCTCCATGCAAAACTACCTTGACTTAGGGTATCCACTTAGAATCATAGAATGGATTGGGTTGGAAAAGACCTCCGAGATCATCAAGTCCAACCCTTGGGCCAACTCCAGTCCCTTTACCAGATCATGGCACTCAGTGCCACAGCCAAGCTCACTTTAAAAATCTCCAGGGATGGGGAATCCACCCCCTCTCTGGGCAGCCCATTCCAATGCCTGATTACTCTCTCTGCAAAGAATTTTGTTCTGCTCTCCAACTTCAATTTCCCCTGGCAGAGCTTGAGCCCGTGCCCCCTTCTTCCCATTTCTGAGAAAAAGGGGAATTCTGGGGAATTGGGGCTTTGCCTCATTCTTTCTTACCATTCTGTAACAAGTCTTAGGGATAGGCTGGAATAATGTCAGTTGTCCTGATAATGAGAAATGCTTATTTCCTTACTGCTGTGAAGGAAAACAATAAGTTGCTTTATGATAATATTTGCCTCTAACCACACTTAGACAACGCTCTGAATTTCCACTGAGAGGCAAAACTAATGCTTTAAACTCAGCTCTGTGGGTTATTTATAGATCCTCTGCTGGCTGGTGATAATGATCCTCCTCAGGCTTAAGTCACAGGCAGAATAATCCCCTGAATTGGAGACCTTTTATTAATTGTTCTTGTACTTTTGCTTTGTGGGAGGAAAGCTACATCCTACCTGTGTGCTTGGATGCTGTTAACAAAACACCTCAAGCAGTGTAATGTACTTTTCCAAAGGAGTTTTGCCTCAGAGAACAGGCAACTGCAGTACCTTGACTCCTGCAAACATAACCCCAAAGAACTGCACAAGCAGTGGGTTTTATCCTGGGAATATGCTTGTTCAGAGCCACCATTCTTGTCCTCCATATGCTGCAGAAGCCAAGTAGAGTTGCCCCAAACCAGGCAGTCAAACAGCTGTGTTGCCCGAGGTATTCAACACTGTGGAATACTAAAATAATTATTTTCCAATTTTTTTTTCTCCTTTAATTTTTAATTAATTTGGACAGTAGCAACCCCTAATTAGATAATAGAAAGCATTGCTCATTATTCAGAAAGAAACAGGCACAGATAAATGCTCCCTCTTCTCTAATGTGCCTTTGGGAACAAAGAAGCAGGAAAATTGGAGCAGAGAGCCTTAGAGTCTCTGTAAGGGGGGAACAATGAAGCCTTTGCTATACAATTTGTTTTACCAGCCTCACTCATAGAATTATAGAATGGTTTGGGTTGAAAGAGGCCTTAAAGATCACCCAGTTCCAACCCCCTGCCATGGGCAGGGACACCTTCCACTGGCCCAGGTTGCTCCAAGCCCTGTCCAGCCTGGCCTTGGACACCTTCAGGGTGGAGCACCCACAGTTTCTCTGGGCAACCTGTGTCAGGGCCTCATAGCAAAGAACCTTCTCCTACCATCTAATCTAAAGCTGCTGTCTTTCAGTTTGAATCCATTCCCCCTTGTCCTGTCACTACAAGCTCTTGCAAAAAGTCCCTCTCCATCTTTCCTGTTGGCTCACTCAGGTCTCTTCCATGATGTCTCACTAACAGTGCAGGTACTACCTGGGAGCAGGACTGGTTAATAAGGTAATTCTCTGCTGTCATTCACTGTCCTGAGGCGTGTGTAAATCCTAGGAGGAAAAGAACATTCCTTGTGCTGATGTATGGAAAGAGGATGCATTCTTTGGGGTTTGCCATAATGTTTCCCAAGGTTGTGTTCCCACATGAATTCCAGCACACTGAAAAACAGGTATTTTTCCCAGGTGATAATTTTTTTGTCATAATTTTATTTCCTTTACCAGATTTTACCCAGTTTCCTTCATATGTATTTGTGGGAAAAGGACACTCATTCCATGAAAATTCTGAAAAAGATGGGAGTATTTGAAAAAAATCATTGGCATTACAGATTTCCTGCCAGCAATTCTACTTGAGAGTGCAATGAGGAAGCAGAGGACAGATTGTTTCCCCTCACTTTTTAAGCTTTTAAACCCTGCTGAGAGTTACAGGTGAGAACTAATATCATAATAAAGTAAGTAAAGACAAATCTTACAATGCCCCACAAATTAAGAAGGGTCAAAACTTTGCTAGAGGATCAGGTCCTACACTGAAGGTAAGAAAGAAGGTACGTTTAATTTAGGCATTTTCTCCAGTCATGGACATCCCAAATGCTGTAGTCAGACATTCATTGGTGGCACATTGGAGTATTACTTGCACTACCAACAGCTGCTAAAATACAGCTCCATTCAGGAAAATATGTTTTAAATTAATTTCTAATAGGCCTTCCCTGCAATAAAAGAACAGAAAAAAAGTTCTCATGAGATTCGTTTAAAGAAACATCTTACTGAGGGATCTGAGGAGAAATCTCTCTGGGAAAATGCTATAAAACTGCTTTTAAAATTAGAATGTTGTATTACCAAGTTTAATAGAATTACACACAGTTGAAAGTGGAATTTTCTGATAAGAACTGTTGGACATTCTTTATAAAGGCACTTTTGTTGGTCTTCAAAGTAGGACTTCCCTGTCCAGGTGTGTGCACAAATGTGTTTGTGTGTGTGTTTGCCCAAACTAAACACACTTTCTCTTGCTTTAATTCTGCTTCCTGCAAGGTGGAAGATGGGAGACTCCAATGGGAATAGCTTATAAGAACAGAGAACAGGAGGAATATTTGGAATAACTAAACAAGGGATACTGACAGTGTGTGATCCATTCCAAATACTCTGTACAGAATACACAGTACAGCACTGTACAGGAATGTACATCAGTTGACCAGATGCTTATGCTTAGAAATAAATGTTATAAAAGACAATTTTAAAAGTCATACTTTTAACCACATTTGCTGTACCCATACTAGTTTGTTGAGGTTCCACTGGTAAATATGAATCACATAACCAGCCACTTCATTTGATTTCAAAGAACTAAGCGAGAAGCAAACACAAAATATATTATTTAGGCAGAGTTTTGCACAGTCTCTGCAAAATAAGCAAATAAATAAAACCCCAGAGATTTAAAAAAAATTCTTCGAATGGGCCTACAAAAACAACACTTACCACAGAACTTCATTAAAGAGGGCTAATGACATAATCTCTCTGTGTGTTTACTTCTTCAGAACAATTACTTGAGGCAGGAAATCTTTAGATAAAAACCTCTAATGATGCTAAGTCTCCTATCTAACCTCCTTCCCGAAAACATTACAGTTAATGATGACAAATTCTTTCCTTTTGTATCATAATAAAATTCAGACTTTGTATGTGGTTCAATAAGAACAAGAGACAATTTGCCCTCCTTCTTTCTGATTATAGATTTAAACTGGTAATTAACTTATGAGAAGTTTTAAAAAGGTGGAAAATTCTTTTTCTTCTTTTGTCACTGTGGGTTTTATTTGTTCTGAGCTTGCAATAAGCAACAGATCCATTTAAAAATGGCCAGCAAATTCAGAAGTTCTGGGGTACAGACTCTGCATGTGCTTTTCTCTTTCACAGGCTGCAGAGAAAATAAGATGAATCTACAAGATGCAGTGGCCTGTGAGAGTGAGGAGCTACGAGGAGAGCTTCCAAACCAGTAAAATGGAAGGGAAAGCAAAGACTGCAAGTCTAGCCTGTGGTGGGTAAGTACTCAGGCAGCAGAGCTCATTTCACATTTCCAGACAGTGGTATCTAAGGGCCACATGCTGCTGGAAGCACAACAGTGCCAGCTGACCTGCTTACCCACTGATACTGCCAAATATATTGTGAGTTTATCACAAACTTCCAGTTACTATGCAAAAAGTTCACTTTAGCCAGTTCTGCTTATATTTGCTGAGTTTCAGAGAAGAAATTACAGTGATAAGGTTTATGCACAAATAAGGATTGCGGTGTCATTCCTCAATTTAATTATGACTTTGCACCCGAGTCTACAATAAGGACTATCAATGGTGTTACTGGCAATGAGTCCTCTACTACTTGGAGTAACCTTTTGCTCTTTAAAGTACCCACTGTTGGGAACATATATGTAGAAAAGGTTCTGGAAAATGCTGGTACACTTTGATAATGTCAAGTACTCCTGAGAAGATGATATCTGGGTTTAAATCCCAACAGTAATTCCAGTATTTCCCGTACTAGAACTGTGTTCTGACAATCATTGCTGGGAAGGTGGTGGCAGGTTAAGGCACAGCTGTCCACAGCTGGTTGGTGCTTCTGTGCCAGAAATCACCCCTGCACTTGGGCTGGGGTGATAAACCACTGCAGGGCCCCACATTAACACCTCCACAGCAGGCAGCCCATCCAGCTGGCACAGCTGCCGTGGCTGTGGGCAGGAACTCACTGGTTTTACACTGGAGTGGGTGAGGAGAGCTCATAGAATCAATTGGGTTGGAAAAGCCCTCCGAGATCATCAAGTCCAACCCTTGGGCCAACTCCAGTCCCTTTACCAGATCATGGCACTCAGTGCCACGGCCAAGCTCACTTGAAAAACCTCCAGGGATGGGGAATCCACCCCCTCTCTGGGCAGCCCATTCCAATGTCTGATTACTCTCTCTGCAAAGAATTTTTTTCTGCTCTCCAACTTCAATTTCCCCTGGCAGAGCTTGAGCCCGTGCCCCCTTGTCCTATTGCTGAGTGCCTGGGAGAAGAGGCACTCCCTTCAGGGAGTTCTAGACAGTGCTGAGGTCACCTCTGAGCCTCCTCTTCTCCAGACTAAACACCCCCAGCTCCCTCAGCCTCTCCCCATAGGGTTTGTGCTCCAGTCCCTTCCCCAGCCTCGTTGCTCTTCTCTGGAGTCTGTTCCCTGCCTGAATTGTGGCGATGTGGCTGCCTGCAGGGAGCTGTGCTGACAAATAGGACAGACCTTCTGCATAGATCATCTGAAGGTCGCCTGGCAGTGCTGCCTTTGGCAGGCTGGAATCAATACCAGTTGCTGTAAAGACTCCTTATCAGTCTGGATAAAGCCAGAGACTCTGCAGAAGCAGCATCTTAAATGCTTGAAAAGCATAAAGCTGATGTTTAAGGCAATGTAGGTGCACTGATACTGGGGTTTATTACAAAAGCTCTCATTGAAGCAGTCGATGAAATTGTCTGAGAATGCCCCATAGCACTGCACATGCAAAGGGAAAAGAAGCACATTTAATTCAGTGTCTCGTGTCTTTCGCTCTTACGGGAACTGGTAACAGTAAGGCATTGACAAAGTTGCAATAAGGTCATGAGGAAGTTGTTATCCGAACGAAAGGTTATGGTAGTCACTTTGTTACTGGAGCTGAGTCGGGGCGCTGAGGAAGGTCTTTCATTGCTCAGGGAATTGCTGATACTTTCTGACAAGTCCAGCACAGGATGTAAAAGAACACGTGATAATCTTTTGAAGTGCTTGCCGAAGCTTTGTTCCTTCTGGATCCAGGGCTACTCTCTGCCAGCAGGAGCTGACTCTGGGCTGAAGAAGGTGCTCATTCTTAGACTGAAATACTGAGCTGGCACCTACACTGCAGTGGGCCAGAAGAGAGGAGGCTCTCTCTGTTGTGGAAGTGCTAGTGCTAAAGTAAGCAGTTTTCCTTTTTGCTAAGTCTGCAAAAGCCATGCCTATTGTGGCCAAAGTCAAAGGAATACTGTCAGTTTAGCAGAAGCCCTGTTTCTAAAGGGCTGCAAGTCCTACTAGTGAAATCTGGGAAGTGTTGCTTATATTGCACAGTTAATACTGAAAACACTTTCCATAGTAAGTTTGCTTTTCAGTTTCCTTCCCTGTCCCTTGCAAATGTAAATGGAATAGTGATAAAATGTAAACTGGATGAACACATTTCGAGGCAAAAATCTAAAGTCCTCCAGCATTCCCTAAAACCTCATGGCACATCTTGTGCTCTGGTGGCATTCTAAGGGAAGCTTGCTTTGGGAACTCATCAAACATACAGTGATTAGGGAATAAATCTGTAGACTTTGGAACTGTTTTCTGCCATTTTTTGACTCATGGAAAATACAGTATTGGTTGGCTCTTGTCTGAAAAGCCAAAGTTTTCTCTTTTTTTGCCTCACAAATTAGTAAAAGCTCTTCTTCTTTGGCCAACTATTGGGCATCTTGGGGAAGATGTGTTAGTGTTTGTCACATGCCTGTCACATTTGGCACAATGCAGTGTTGGCCAAAGTCCAAAGAAACTCTCTCTGGAAAGAATATTCTGATTTACTGATGTGCATGAGCAGATAGACCTGCTCATGAGAACTCACCAATGTTTCCAAGGAATTCTTAGGAAGGAGGAATGCCTAAACACAGGTGAAAGAAAACAACTCACAGACCTCTGTCCCTTTACAAATTGCCTGGGCTGATGCTGTGCTGGGTTCACAAAATATTTTGTAAATTGCTTGGCAAAACCACCAATATTTATTCCCCCAAAAGCCACTTAGAGATAGAACAACCCTTCCCAAAGTGTTAGTGACTCTTTCCTTGTTTACAAGAAAGCTTTCTAGTCATCACAAGGAGGAGGGAAGGGAGTAAGTCCTTTGACAAACCCTTTCCTGTGCACATGATGAGCCTGAGATGTGGACTAACCACAGGCTGAAAGGGAAACTGCGCAGCTCCCTTCTCTACAAGATAGGCAGTGCTTCCCTATCTCCCCCACTTCCACCACTGCCATGGGAAGCATCCAGCATTTCAGATAACAGCCTATGAAACAGCACAGCAGTGGTGACCAGTTTGCTCTTTACCAGTGACTATTTCAATAACTTTGACCCTCAGTTCAAGGATACCTGCTGGTGTTAACTGTTTTCAAGGATGGTTCAGGTAGAGGGAGAGGACATGCTGTGCAAACAGAAAATGTTGAGCTGTCATTTGCCAGCTGCCCACGGGACAGGAAAAATGAAGAGCTGTTTTTTAAGGGCAAAAATCACCTCCGTGTTGCCAAGTGGCAAACTGCAGAATGGAATAGTCAGTACCATCAGGGAAGCTGCACAGTGGAGGAAATGCAAATGTGATAAATTGGTTGTTTATAAATTACTCACTGTTGTAAATATGATTTGTGAAGTGTCTAGCAGTTGAAATCACCAGAATCGTGTGTCTCCAAGGTTGTGATCTGTGTATTAGCAGTGACACACTGATTGTTTCTGAGTGTTACCACTGGCCAGTTTTCATCATCCTGTTTTATTACCAATCCCAATGTACTGCTTTGTGCACTACGTGGGATCTGCAGTGTGGAAGTGTCAGCAGCATTTCCTCTGGTTCCCTGGGGCATATTAAGGGCATGCCCCCTGTCTCCATGGATGTCATGGGCCAGACTTGCAGTGATTTCACTGAGAACAGGACCAAGCCTTCAATGTGCTCTCTCCCAGCATGATCCCACTGTGTCCAAGGTGAGGGCTTGGGAGCTTTCCATCGGTCAGAGTTCCACGGTCGGTCCTGACTCCTCCTTGATTAATTCCCTGAACACTGTACATCTTGAAGTGGTTCCTCTTCTATTCCCACTGCTGCTTGTTATTTTAAGTAACATTTTTAAAGTCACCTTGCTCATCCTTAAGCCTGGAAGGTCAGAGGCAGTTCCTTTGCAATTTGTCACAGCCTTTGGGAGTGGAGGTATCCACGGTGAATTAAGACACTGTCCTTACAGCTTTGTCAGTGCTTCACCTGTATTTTTCTTATTTATCCTGGAAAACTCTCGGAAGATCTGGAAAATATGGATAAAGCAGTGACTTCACCCACTTCTGTGAGCAGTCACTGCTCTCACTGAGTACGGTCACCTCTGTGGTCTCGTAGTGATGCTGCCAAGCAGCTATCCACAAAAGATTGTAAAAAATGGCATTATAGGTGTATAATGTGCCAGAGGATCTCCCAGACAGCTTCCAAAGCCCTCGGCCATGTAGGCACAAAGCATTTCAGGTACTGAACACAGGTAAGTTGCATTACATAGTAATTTGTTGCACAGTCAACTGTCACTGTTTCGTGTGTTGAATGGTTCTCCATGAGTGCAATTCTGACAGCCTTTGGCCTGATTTTCTGTGTCACAATTGCTAGCTTTAGATCTCTTCTTTCACCTCCTAAAAAACTGAACTTAAGTGTCATTATTCCCTCAGTTTCCCAATTACATCACCCCTTAAAAATCCATGTTATATTTGCGCATGAAGAATTCGCTGCTGGATTCTTCCACCATTTTTTACTTTGAAACCAAAAAATGGACACGTAATGGAAGGAATAAACCCCCACAAAGTGTCAGTATTGTCCTGCTACACAGCAGTCACTGAGACACCAAGGGAAAAGGGGTTTCTCCAACAAAAACGCTGGAGGAGGTTAAAAGGAAGGTAGGTGGGTATTTGTAATTTGTCCAGATCTGGTATTAAACATGGGGTGATATCCTGTGTCTGTCTTTATACACCCAAACTTCAAGTCTGTGGGAATTTCCAGAGTGCAAAGAACATAGAGTATAAACCAGAATTATTTGTAAACATGGGATAGATGAGATTTATATAACAGGCTACTGCAGATTTATGAATCCAGAAAGGAAATAATTACAAAGGAAATTAAAGTTAAAAATAGCCATGAACCACCAAAAAGACTGTGCTTTCACCTCTTTCTCTGGCAACAGTGTGTTACACCTACTTGCTGTGTGCCTGTTCATTCTTCTAGATAATTAGCAGGGCCGGGGATGGGGTCTCCAGTTTAAAAAAGAAACTTTACGTGGTAAATACCTCTCATTGTATCTTCAAAATAGGTTTCAGATTGCCCAGACAAAAGGCTTATACAATTTGCCCATACATCTAGCACAAAAATTCTTCTAATAGGGTGTTTCAGTATAATGCACTTCTTTTGAGAGCTGGAATAACTAAAAAAAAAAAAAATTTTAAAAATCTGAGGCTAACCTACCATCTGATGATGTTCGTCACCAGCAGAACACCATAAATGTGATGTGTGAAACACAAGATATGAACAGTGTTGGGATGGACATAATTGCTTTTAGTTATCCCACAGATAGTTATTTATAGGGCTTCAGACACACAATAAAATCCAGTATAAATCAATAATGAGACTAGACAGAAAAAGAAACAGGGAGAAAGAGTGAAGAAGGAGCTCTGCCATGCTGGATATTGCCGTTACCTGGGGTACAGACATGCCAGGGAGCAGGGAGGATTTCCAACATCTTTAGGGGCTTCCAAATCCTCACCTGAGGCCAGGCACAGGGTTTTAGTGGTTTCAATGAATAGATCATAGGAAAATACAAAAGCAACCGTTTTCTTAATAGTAGGGAAGTTATAATTCATATCAAAAAAATTAATATTGAAAAAGGAAGCAGGAATGCAATTTAGCTTCATGTGTGCACACCCAGCAAGTGATGTGGGGGACAGGTGAGAAAGGTGGGGGAGTTTTAAATAACAAGCAAAGGATTTTGTGAAAAAATGTGTGCAGGTGCAACACAAGGACACTCAAGTGTGTTCTAGAGATTGCCAAGATACAGTGATGGGATCTCACAAAAGCCCTACCTCTTTCCTTGCTTTCACCTGTCGTTTTCTGAAATTAAAAGTAGCAATTTTTCACAGAAATAGGATTCTTAGTGCTGCCTGAAAACATCTTTCAGAGCTGAATTTTAAGAAGCTTTTGGCTTCTACCAGCTAAACCCCAGGCTTGCTGAAATCAGTGTTCATTTTATGTGCTTTGATGCCTGTTTCCTCACAGGATCATCTGTATGGAGGAGGGTTGAATGAGATGCACAAGAACATTCCTGTGACGGGCTAAACGGCACCTGTTTATAAAATGGAGATTTTAATGTTGGTTTATAATCACACTCATTAATCAGAGGGAAAGAGTGTATAAAAAATGATAGTTTGAAGAAACTAGTATAAAAATTAACATATTTTGTTAGTATTTTCATATATCATTCTGGCTGCTGATCAAGGTGAGAACTATATTGCTTAGTTTAGAGAAATATGACAGCATATCCTTTGTGTAGGGTAAATTATATTTTTTCTTTACAATTTATGTAGGGATTTAATGAAGAGTAGTTTTATCCTCCTGCATTTTTCCTATATTCACAAAAGATCTGGTGCACAGATCCAGATACCAGTAAACTACTCTAAGAGCAAGGAGGATTTTTTTCCAGCTAGGAAGGAACCTATTTGGGAATCAGTTTCTGGGTAAACCATGATATGAACAAGTTCTTTTGAAAGACAGACAATGCTCAGTGAAGCCCCGTGGAGAAATAGGCTTTGGAAGGACAAAAAAGACACTGTGAGTACTGAAAGGTCAAGTATGGAATAAATTAATTCTGTAATTGATAACAAGTGACTTCCAGCTCTGGCAAATTATGTACTTAATACAAATTATTAATATTTGTTTGTTTTCTGAACTGAGTGTCTGTGATTTTATCTTCAGATGAAAAGAACCCAGGAATTTAAGACTTTGCCCCTAAGCTTAAGGACGTGGGTGTTTCGACCCAGCAGCTTCTGGCTTGTTGTAGCGAGTTTTTGCAGTGCTGTGAATATTTTGCATAAGGAGTATTTGTATTTATTTATGTCTAAGCTCAGTGTTTGTTTGTTTTTAATGTACTCTAGAATGAACACTTATAGTAAACACTGATGTTATTTAGAGAAAGAGGAAACCAAGCAGTACTTCCATGGATATACTCACAGCTCCAGCAACTTCAAACCCCTCACCGACGCACAGCTGAGGACAGCACTTGGTTTTATATCACACAGAGTGACAGTAATGTGGTTTGCTCTGTGTGTTTGTGATTGTTTTCTCTGAAATGGGAGAAGGAGGGGGATATTTAAAATTCTGAGTGGATTACCATGCTGCCTTTGGTCCACCCAAGCCAGAGCCCAGCCCAAGGTGTGAGACACCTGAGCCTGCACTCTGCAGCCTCCTGGCATTCCCAGTGCAGCATCAGGGAAACAATTCCCCAAAGTGGTATTGTTAGAGAGCTCCCTGCAAAAGGATTGCCTGACAAGGGCTTTGCAATCTGATAAAGGCTATGAAAGGGCTCCTCAGGGTTTCCTGATTAAATGAATTGTCTCATAAAGTATCTGATGCCAGTGAATCAGCTTCCAGCTCCAGGATGGTGAGTGCCTGGTTCTGCTTCCTGGGCTGTGGCAGGATTTTGGGAGGCATTATACCCATGAGCATCAGGTAATGTCAGCTGGGACAGTGACTGCTCTGTTCCCCTGAAAAATGCCAGGGCTGCCCTAATGAGGGAAATCATTTAAGTCCAAGAAATGAGTATAAATATGCAAAATCACATATTTGTTTCTTTGTTTAATAGTGTCATGGACCCAGCAGCACCTGGTTCTGTATAAATAAATTCTGTCAGTCTCAACATCAGCTTAACTTTGACCTTTGGATGGCATCAACCAAAGATAAAGCCTATGATCTAAGTGACTTGGGAGCTTTTAGAACAGTGTGCAGAGAAGCATCTTCCCCTGTAAAGCAGAAAAGGTGTAAATAATTTAAAGACAGTGCTTTTACTCAGCTAGTCCTCTTTGCTTACAAAGAAAGTCCTGGAGTTTTAGGTATAAAAATAAATATATATATGTATTACAGTCAGTATGTTACTCTGCTTTTAAGGTACTGAATCTTATTGCAGTGCATTATATTTCACCTGTTAATCTTAAGCTGCATCAAGAATGGCTCGATGTGTTGGGAGAGGCTTTCTTGGTACTTCAGATCTGAATCATCAACTGGATTACAGCAGATAAAGGTAATTCATCCACTCATTTCTCTCCTTACCTGAGCTTTTAGGTTTATGTGGATAGCATATCTTGAAGCTGTGATTATCAATTTAGCCTTCTAAAAGTAATTTCCACAAATCAGCTTCAAATATCAAATGTATTTTATTATCTGGAATCAGTGTACAGAAGGAAGGGCTGAGGACAGCAGTCCAGCATCATTCCTTCTTGGTAAGAAAATGAAGGGAAAGCTGCTTTCAGAAGAGAGAGAAGGAAAAGAAAGCAGGGGGGGAAATATCAGGAGCTAATTTATAGACACTCCCCCAAAAGGTCATGGGAGGCAATGGAAGGAATGAAACTGGTGATGGAAATCAGCAACACAGGCAAACATCCCAAAAATGCAATCTTCAAAAAAAGCAGCAGGCAGTCAGGCAGGGGTGCTGTGAGAATCCACAACCCTCACGTCAGCACTAACCCCCAGCACCCACAGCTCCAGCCTCCTCACACCCGTGTGACACCCCTGCCTTCTGTGAGCTGCACTCATGGGGTCAGAGTCTCTGCCATAACACCAAGTGCCCACCTAAAAAAGGAAGATCCTGGCACCCACTCCCCATGGCTCCAGGCTGTGATGCAGTGACTCACTGCATTGTCCGTGTGCGAGGCTTGGTGAGAGCCCGAGAACAACTCATTTGTTTAGACCGAGTTGGATGCTGCTGACAAAATAACTGTCAGGTGGAAAAAAGGAGAGATCTAAAAACTGAACATATCTAAGTCTAAAAATGATATAAAACTGTTGCCACTAATTGCTAAAATTGCTTTGGAAATAGTTCTTGTTACTGCTGTATTAGCAAAGCAAGGGACCAAAGACATATAAAAGTGCAGTGCTGCTGTCTGTCCTAAGGCAAGGAGAAACTGTTGGATTGCAGGCCACAGATACACACAGGTACTAATATTTTACAGAAACACAGCAGCATGTTTGGCTTAAGCTGAGCTTTACTTAAAAATACTGCATGGAGTAACTTCTGTGCTCAGTTTTATCTGTTGCATAAGTGGACTTACAGTCTGTGCATTTCCTGCCCACCACTGGTACTGGGATAAGACCCAGAATTTCAGCTATCCTGGCTTTTCTATTTCAATCCTGGTAACTTTAAATTGTGGTGTTACACTATGATTCTCCCTCTGCCTTATTTTAGTTGTTCTGGGACATATTCTGCTCTGTGTTGATAAGAGTTTAAAAATAAATCTAGTTTGGCCTTTGCAAACACAAAAAATATTTTTGTGAGAAGAAAGTGCACGTTTCTTTTACAGAGAAGGTAAATATGAGTGCCCTTTATGAAACAAATAAGTTCAAAGCCGTAGAGGGGTAAATATTTTTCCTCGTGTTAACTCTGTATTTCAATTTTCTAGCCAGGCCTGTATCAGCATTAAAGCTTTTCTTTCCATTTCCTGCACCAGGCAAAGACCCACCTTCCCCAAGCTCTGGTGATGGCTTTGAGCTAAAATGTCTTCACGTGACCTGGCTGCATGGACCTCATTAAAACCTCTGGACACCATGTGGATAAAAACATTTGGAAGAGCCTCCCAAGACCCTGAGCATCCATCCCCTTGGCACAGCAGGTCAGAGCATCCCTGGAGTGCAAGGCTCCAGCAGCAGTGGGGAAGGAGGTGGGAAGGGGGCTTCAGTATGAAACCCAGGGATATTTAAACAATATTTGTCTTACTATGCTTAGTTGATGGGAATGTAATCAAAACCCATGAAGGATAAACCTCTTTAGATAACACTTGCTGTGATGGTGGTTCATCTGCTGGGTGGAGGGTGCCTGGAGCCACTCAGGACACCGAGGGGCAGCCAAGGTGAGGGGTCACCTCTGGTTTAGGTGCTGCTCAGGGGATAATCTCACCAAGTGGTGCCTTTCTGTGCCAGGTTAAGAGCTCCTGCCAGGGCCCCAGGGGCATCTCTGCCCTGGTGCTGTTTGCTGATCCAGCAGAAAGTTGGATCTGCAGGGAAAACCATGCAGTATTCCTGAGGCAATGTGAGGCAAGAGGCAAGGACACGTGGCTGGCTGAGAGGAGCCACGAGCCCTCTGCCCAGCTGGGCTGTTTCACTTTGGCCCAAGCACATCCAGGCAGCCCTTGGATAGTTCTCACTCTCAGGCCAGTGAGAACAGGATCCTGGCTTGGGGAATCTGTTTCTCATCCGTAGGGTTTATTTTGTAGGTATGAAGTGGTACAACCAGCCTTCTTTCTAATCCAGGTGCCCAAGGCTGGGTACCCCTCACCCTGCTGTGGGCTGAGAGCCCAGGGAGACATGGAATGCTGCACTGCTGGAAGCCTTGGGAGCATCGGGGAACGTGGAGCACCAGTCTCGATAGTGTGCAAGGACCGTATGGAAAAAGGTACAGACACACACACTCCATCACTGTTTCGGTTTCCTCTGATGCTCCGCTTAAGCCTGTAGGATTCACGCCTGGGTGACTGAAAGACATGAGGAAATCTGCGTGTTTATCTTATCTGGCTACATCCGGCCGTCAAGCCACGGTGTTCAAAAGCCGTCTGACAGTTCACTTTTGATCTGGTTTTTTGGGGCGGGGTTTTCTTCACCTCTTTGGGAGGCAAAGGGGCAGGAACACGATCCCGCCAGCCCGCAGCGGTTTGAGCGGCAAATCCCTGCAGCGCCCCAGTTAGAGCTGCCAGGGCAGCACAGGGCAAGGCGGGGCGGGGCAGGGCAGGGCAGGGCAGCGGCTCTCCGTGCATCTCCCGGCGCACCGCTCCGAGCGGCCGCGGAGAGCCATTGAGGAGCCCCTAAAGCGGGATACAATTTACGCCGGCCTCGCACTTACCGGGGGCGGCCACCCCCGCGGTCCCGGGCGCGCCGCGCCCGCCCTGCCCGCGCCTGCCGTGGCCGCGCCAACTGTGCCCGTG
>VWZD01007174.1:852687-913621 GCA_013396695.1 Sakesphorus luctuosus | reverse complement strand
GCCTGCCCGCAGCGGGGAACACGCAGCCGCCCCCGCGCCGGGAGGAGCCGCCGGGGCCGGGGCCGCTCCCCGTGGGGCCTGGGGTCGGTCCCGCCGCGGGAGCCGTGCCGAGCTCGGGGGGGGCCCCTCGGCGGGGCAGAGTGCGAGCCCGTGGGGCGGCAGCTCCGGCCTGCGGGGGAGTTTCCCGGTGCGGGTCCCGGTGCGGTCGCTGCCCGTGCCCGCGGCCCCGGGAGGGTTTAACACACCGTGCAGGGTGTTACACGAGGTGCACCTGCTTTTGGGGTGTCTGAAGCTGCAGTGGTGTAATACGTAATGGTGTAATGATAACGTGCTTGCACTTTGTGCTGTCAATAGAAACCCTGTTGTACTCTATCAATATAACATATATAATATATAACATAACCCTGATACGGTGGAGGTGTGTTTTGCAGGTTAGAAGTAGCCAATATCCCATCACAACCTATGCCTGGATTAGTTTCCCCATGTTAAGACACAGCAGCCTTTATGCAACTTTGTGAACACTTCTAGAGTTGGTATTTTGCTGCAACATATTATCCAGTTTCACAGTGAAAGGGCCTCAGTTGTTGCCATTTGAGTTCTGTTGTTGTGTCATTTAATCCATTAATTCTGCTTTTCTGGCTTTTTTAAAAAATACATTATTATGGCTGTGCAGGGTTTTTGTTTCTACTTTTTATGTGTAGTGACCAGATAAACAACTGGGCCAGAAATGTTGGCAACTGAGAAGAAAAACTGGAATGTGTGAGGGAGTATTGCTCTTGTTTGTAAAAGTGTGTCAGTAGGTTATTCAAACAGCCATTGATAAAACCAGTATTGAGGGATGGATGTTGAGGGATGTTTGCTTAGGATTGTGGCCTTGACTTGCACCATTTGACAGTGTTCAGGAGTAGATGTTGCTCGTGGTGGATTGTCTGGGGTTGTTTGGGTGAAGATTTGGACGTGCTCAGGGAGAGTCTCATCCTTGTGTGTGGCATGTTGGAGTCACTCGCCCTCTTGGCTGTGCTGTTAGAAAACTGTGGCAGGTGAAAAGTGCACAGCTGCTCTTTGGTAATTGCCCTTTTGCATAACTTTATCCTGTGGTAAATGGGTGAGGGTTTAGTGCTCCTAGTTAGCAGTTTGCAGAATTATCCTCTGTCTCCTGTGAAATGTGAGACCTTCTCCTGGTAACTCCTTATCTCCTTATATAACTGATTATAGCACTTGTTGCAGTGCCAAAACCTTTGTGCTGACTTCAGGCTGGGATGGACACTGATGGAGATCCATACATGGTTCCCTTAAGGATGGTGGTGTATGTGGCCACAAGAGTGATGTTTAGGTTGATTTATGGCAGACTTTCCATTTCCCCAAATTGTGGTGATGTGTCAGAGGAGAAATTTAGAGGAAGTATATTTCTGGAAAAAGAGGCATTGCCTTAGTGTTGAGACCAGCCCCAGAAAGGACTATTATAATTTTTTTCTCTGAGTGAGGGGTGTGCATCAGGTAAGTTCTGAATTACTTCTGCTGTTGTGAGCCTTTAGGTTCTGTCATTTGTGTTTTTTGGGTTTTTTCCCTCTGCAGCATCAAAATCTGGCAATGTAAGCAGGGAACAAACTCTCTCCCCTGAGCAAGTCTGGGAAGTGGAGTTAAACAATATATTTTTGGGGTTTGGATGATTTTTCACTTGATTTTAATTTTTAAAGTTGAATTAGGCACTCCTGGGCTCACAGTGGAGTGATACAGGGAGTGCTGTTGGTTGCCATGGCAGGAGTTTGGTTTTGATTCCTTCTATATCAAAACTCATGTCCTGTACTACTAAAAAGAGATAAATAAAAGACATCACTTGTGCCATGAAGTTCAACCTCATCAGCTGGGCTGCTGTGAGAACGGCTTTTATCTTCCATCTTACAGTTGCTTTGGATGTATTTTCGTTTTGGTTTAATTAATTTTGAAGCAAAGGTGTTATTTACCAAGCCACTGTAGTGCAAATTGAGTTTAACTCGGGCTGTCCAGGCACCGGTTCCACCAGGTGTGACTCTGCTGGGCTCTGTTTCCAGCTCAGCTGTTTCCGCTGGAGGTTGTAGCAAGACTTGATTAGTGTAATTAAAGCACTAGTTTAGTTTGTTTACAGTTTGCCACTAGTGGGACTTCAGCACCAGCAGACAGGGGGGGAAACAGGCCTGAATTTTATTTTTTTTCTTTAAAAACCAAGAACTGCTAATCCTTAATTTGGTGTTGGGCATGACGGCGATGCAGTGGTCACGTGGCAGAATTGCTGTGCGGGTGCTGTCACTTCATTTGGGTTTGTGGACATGTGTTTTGAGAAAAGCTTTCCTTTTCTTCCTTCCTCTTTGCCTTGCTTGTTGATTAAAGAGTAGCTGAGCTTCCTAAGCAGTGCTGGGATGGGTTTGAAGGCTTTGGGGCTGTGTGGAGTGTTTTGGGAAAGGCGCCAAGGTTGGCAGCTTTTTGTTTTGTGCAATGTGCCCAGTGTGTGTCTGGGTGCTGACAGGATGAGGATACCCTTAAAGGAGAATTCAGTCCAGTTGTATCTACCTTTGAGAGGCTCCTTTGTAACACCACTTAAGTATCTAAAGCTTTGATTTCACGGCAGCTGTTACTAGAGACCCTTTGAAAGACAGTGGTGGAGCGGGTAAAATAAAAAAATGCCTCTTTTCACTAAGGAACACCTCTGGGTATGGCTTCATTATGGGAATGTGAAGCATCCAGGCCTATTTTCTATGTTCTTTTTTTTTTACATTTGCATCCTTTTGTTTAATGTGTCGTTTTGGTGTAGTTGTGACTCCACTGACTTGTAACTGTTGTGAAAGTTTGGAGTTGGGTATCCCCAGAAGGGTATTTAACCTTTAATAACAACAGTTAACAAACATTCAATAAGCACTTGTTTTCTGTTGTGAAGGTCTGACAAATTCAAACTGCTGGTTTATTCTCACCATAATTCTAAATGATAAAATGGGAATGGTCAGTGTCCCTTTTGTCCCTACCTGCTTCATAACCACTTAAAAGTATTTCTTCTCCTTATCAAATGCTGGTTTTTCCCTCCACCTTTGGACACCCATTTTATTCAGCTGTCTCTATGGGGTGTGCCAGGAAAAAGGTGTTACAGATAAACAGACATTTCTTTTTCTTGCTCCTTTTCTTACACAGCTCCAGTCTCACATTATCCTCATGCTCCCAGGCACTGAGTAAAACATTTGGTGCCTTTGCCCTGAGCTGTAGTTACAGGACAGGCCTTTTCCAGGTGGGATATTTGTCCCTGGGCTGTAGCTGTCTCTGCCCAGTGACTGCACTCTGGTGACCCAGAGCCTGCTGACCGAGCTGCTGCTTTCTTTACTGCCAACTCCTGCATATATTCATGGTTCTGTAAATTGTTAATGACTCAGTTCAAGCACAGGTTTGTTCTCAGTGTTGTATTAATTTGCCAGGCTGAGGTTAAAACTAGTTTGCCTGTTTGATGCGATTGAAATGGGTTTATAAAGCTTTGGAGCAGCTGCTTGTGAGTATTTGGCTTTTTAGGGATGGGATACTTGCAGTGAAAATCGGATTGAGTGTGTAACAGTGGAAGGAGGCTGGAAATGAAGTGCATCCCCCGTGGATTGTAACTTCCCTTGTATCTTTTTGGTACTGTGGAGAATGGATTAATGTGTGACACGAGTAATTAAAATGTGTCTGCTATAAAGGCAGAGCCTGGCTGACCTGGAGGTGCAACTCTGCAGCAATACTGAACCCTCACATCTTCAATCCAGTCCAGTGTCTGCTTTGAGCTTGCTGGGAGCTCTGGACATACACAGCCTGAAAAGCAGGCCCCAAGTATTTCAGTTTGGGCATCAAAATTAAGGATTTGGCTTGTATCTTCTCCTTGCTTCACATATTCCATTGCAGAAAGATGACTGCATGATGCCCTGAGGGACTGCTGTGAAGATAAATAGGAGTATGAGGATTCTGTCACCTCAGTGCCATGGAATCTTCCTATTCTCCTGTCCCCTTCCCAGGAGAAAACTAATACATGTATTTATTAATGTGGTATGTGGTAAATGAGAGCCATGAATGACATGCTAAATACTGCTTAAAAAAATAAGGCATAGGAAAGGCAAATAAATCCAAACACTTGCCATGGTTTTGGACTGTATTTCAACATGGTAATTGAGCTCTTCGTCACAAAACAGTGGAGACCTTGGGAAAAGATTATAAATAAAGGCAGAGATGTAAATGAGAGGTTCTGGGTTTCTCTTCCTCTTTGTTGCATTTTCTTTTGTGTGCTAGCACGGTTGGTAAGACTCAGTTTCACACCCAGACTTGGCTCTCATCCTTCAAAGAGCACTTTGCAAAGGGTACTGTTACTTCAGAAGAATAGAGCAGTAGGATGAAAGAAAATGACGGGCTCAGCAGCCTCTTGGGTCAGTGTTCCTGGAGGGTGCAACAGTTCCTGTTTGGTCTGATTGCAAAGTAAGATTGCACACAGGAATAAATGTAACAGAGTGAGGGAGGTGAGAGGTGTAGAGGAATTAAATATGGTTACAGCATAGAGAGCCTGGGAGATGAATGCTGGAAAGTGTAGGACTGTCCACAGAAAGAAATGCTGGTTCCTGAAAGCAGCAAATACCTGTCCTGATAGGGCTACATCTCTTCCTCTTAACCATCCAGGTGATCCAGAGCCTTCTGCTCCATCCTTTGAGCCATATAAGTGCCCATGGTAAAGAGTGTGTACTCCTAAAGTCTCGGCTTGCATCCCCTTTCTATTACACCAGCTCATATGGCCAAAATTAATTAATAATCTAGGTGGGTTAAGCCCGTGCTTCCTCTGAGATGCACATTGAGAGCTCACGTCTGGTGCAGGTGTTGCCCCTGCCTGTTTTGGGGTGGTTACACTTTCATTGCCAACATCTTCCTCCTCAGGTGACTTGATTAAGGGCAAAGACTACCCAAACCAAAACCCAGTGGGGTGGGGTGTTACAGGCTCAGCTGTGAGCTCTAATATGCTCTATTGACCCATGGTGACTGATGGGAGATCCTGAGTTTGTTGCATGCAAATAGCAAATGTATTCCAGAGGACAAATTCAAAAGCTGTCCTGTTTGGGGTTATGGATAGGGATGACAAAGAATGATGAACGCTGTCTTTAGCTAAATATCAGGATCCAATACTTGCAGTCTCTGAATTGTCTTGCCACAATCCTGTTTAGAGCATCACGATTTTCACTGTCCTGTCTCAGTATCACGGAAGGTTGGGTGATAATTTCTTTGGAAAAAGCTGCAGGTTTCTTCCTTGAGGAATTAAAAATTAGTGGTGTTTGAGGCAGTAGATGGGCACTCCTCACCTATTGGCAGCACTTCCACAGTGGTCTTGATAACAGCAGAGTGAACCTGTTGGTAAGACAGAGAGGAAACAAGTCATTCCTTCCTTTCCGCTGGAAGTGTTGGTTTGCGTTTCTCCCGTTACCCTGTCTGTGATTCACGGGTTAAAGGCTCCCAGAGCCTGCCCACAGGGGCATCATCTGCTTCAGAACACAAGCTGACATGTGGCTTTTTTATTAAGGCACTGTGGATGTCTTAAAGCCAATTGCAGACCCATTATGTGGTTTAATTTGCTGGTGTAACATCCCTTCTAAAAGAGCAGCTTCTTCTTGGAAGCCTCTGTACGTGTGTGAGATACTTATTATTCCTTTTTGTTAGTAGCTTCTTTATCATCACTGCTGGAAACGGGTTGGTTGGTTGGGTTTTTTGTTGTTGTTTCTTTGCTTCTGTTTACTGCTTTAATTTTCTTTTCTCCCCATTTTGCTCCTTCTTAAAGAAGAGGTAATTAACAAATTGTTAGCACTTTCTTGGGACTTTACTCCTATTTTAGTTCAAAACACAGGCATCAAAGGCAGGTTTTTCTAACAACTTCATTTTGTTTTCCAATAATGAGAGTATTGTATGGATATTGCAGGAAAAACTGGATGAATTGTTACTTTTATTGCTAACATTTCTCAGTACTGACTATCCCAAAGCTGTTATGCTGCTGATGTGACTTAGTTTTATGTTTCAGAGCCCTTGATGGAGCATCAGAGGCTTGATAAAGAAAGGGAGTAAAGTCTGCTCATATTCTTTGGGGCTTGAGTACTGACAGGAAGACATGCTGCCAGGAGCTGGAAGGTGTTAAAAAACCATGGCAAAAAAGAAAAAGAAGAATTAATGCTTTTCTTCCTGTAAGAAAGCTTGACAAGGGCGGAGAATTCCAATGAAACTAATGCAAGGAAAATACTGCTGTGTAATTAGAGATGTTGTGGAGTTGAGCAACACCCTGTTAATCACATTTAATTAATATAACCCAGTTGCAAGGTGATTAATGGGTGGTTTGAGTAAGTGTAAGATCAGAAGGACTGGTTTTCTGCTCTCTGTAACACAGGCACCACGTGCTCACTTTTTATGACATGATGCAAATCCATGAGAAAGCAGAAGAGTTGATGGACAGTGGACTAGGAGGTTAAGGGAATTTTCCATGATTCCTTGGTGTGTCTGCTTTGGCCTTTCCTTTGCAGGTGTTTAGTCTCTTATTACCTTTTTGCATGTTAAAAGGCTTAATGGAGACTCATTTTCACTTGTCTGTGCAGTTACCTTTTGCCATACTGCTGTAGCACAACAGTTTTGTACATGTATTTGCTTTTCTGTGCAGTCCAGGACATTCATGCTACTAAATCTGGGGAGCATATCCTGGCATTCTGTTGATCTGTGTTTTGGGGAGGCTTGTGCCTGGCAACTGCTCCAGCAGAGGTGAATGGAAGTGTTCCTGGAGCTCTGGAGCAGAAGAAGAGGCAGCTGAGAATCATGAAGATGCTATTAAAGGAATAAAATAAGTTAATTCATAGTTCTGTACTGTGCTTGTTACTCATTTTGGTTTTGATGTGTTGTGTTTTTTTTTCTCTTTTAGCTCTATAAGCGCTGGTGCAAAAACAGTGTAGCAATGGATCAAAGAAAAAATGATAGTTTTGTCCCAAGTATCACACAATTGGAAGACTTCCTAACAGAACATGACTCCAACGTGGTTTGGCTGTTAGTAGGTAAGGTCCATCTCTTCCGTCCTGGCTGAATTTCTTTTATCAAACCATAGCAAGGGATTAGCATGAGAGACAGATACAATATCATTCTAGCAGTATGGCCATGCCTGCTATTTAATGTGATATAGTTTGAAAAGTGATCTCAAAGTTATTGTGTTTAATGACACAACTTCTGCACTAAATTGTGTGCCACAATAAGCCTTTAAGCCAAACTATTGTGTAATCCATTTGCAAACATGCCTGATTTAGGTATGCTATTTTTTATAACATTAGTGCTATTCCCCTGTATTTGTGTAGGTTTATTTTTTGAATCTATTCAGGTGGATGAAGGACAGCAAAATAAGTATTAAGTTGTATTTGTGTCCAGGTAAGAGTACTAGAGGTGAGCAATAAATTCAGATTTTTCCAAAGGTAGATAATGCCTGCTTTTAGCCTTCACTCTTGGACAGCACAGGAAAAACAACTTCATTTTCTCACTTCTGTCAAGTTAAAAGAGTCTGTTGGCTGTTGACTTACTGGAATGATTTTTCAGTAGGCCAAACTGAATGAAAAAGACATAGACAAAGTAGAAGAAGTTGCTTTGTAAATACTACTCCTTTCACTTTTAATATGTTGACATGGAAAGTTTGTACTCAACATAAAATTCTCAGTGTAATCAAGATGAAGATAAGGGAAGTCACAGGTAGTAGCTCATGGTAAAAGGTGGAACAGATGAACAAATCTGAAATATTTGTCTCCCCAAGCTTTGACTTGGCTCCTGTTATTATGAGGTTTGGATAGAAATCTATAAAGTGATGTTTATTAACTGACCCAGTTTCAACCAGCCATTCCTCCTTTGCTTTTATCTGCATCCTGTTGTAAGAGAACATAAAAAGACATCAGCAGTTTCTTCTCCTGAATGCTGGAACAGCTATTAATTCCAGTAACAGCAGTGATGAATTCCAGAAATGAACATGTCCCTCAAAGAGCTGCTGTTCAGTCCTACAATAATTTCTAAAAATCACACACAGTAAAACTTTCCAAGTGTGATTTCCAAAACATGGTTCCTGTGAACAGGCTTTAAAAATCAAGAATATAACCATGAAATGAGTAGAGTTTGTGGGGTTTGTTACTTGAGACCCTGAGATTAGCTCAGTTGGTTAGAACTTGGTTTTAATAATGCCAAGGTCATGAGTTCAATCCCCTATGTGGGCCATTGACTTGAGTTGGACTCGATGATCCTTGTGGGTCCCTTCCAACTCAGAATAGTCTGTGATTCTGTGAGACTGAATTTGGTGAGGGAGAAGCAAAGGCAGGGATGAGCCTGCTGGTAAAGGCAGAGCATCAGGACTGCAGTGCCTGGGAACTGCACTAGTTGCCTGATTTTTGTCATTATATGTCCCCTTTAAAGGGCACCTTATTGACCTCGGCTGTGTAGTTGAACTTTAATCTCAGATTAAGCTTTCCTGCTGGGATGGACCCTCTGAGTGTGAGTCATTGCACCTTTCCCCGCGCTGATGGAGGAGCTGCAGGGAGTTCCTGCTCTGAGAGGGAGGGAGTCAAACACTGCCCTTGGAATGTGCCTTCCCTGAGAGCCAGGAGCACTTTCTTTCCTGGGATGGAGCCTTAACCCTCCCTGCGTTGTTCCTGTGTAATCACTCACACAGATTAGGTTTGTTTGACATGTCAAGCAATTTAACTGCCCAAGGGTGTGAGCTGCTTGAATTTTGATCACACAGGACCCATTTTCCACTAAGGAAAAGACAAAAGTCATGCAAGGCTTTCTCTTCTCCCTTCTCCTCCTCATTGAGCACAGGCATTATTATGGAGCAGTGGACTATCCCACTGCAAAAATTAAAAGGACAGGTTGTTTTTGTAAGTTTACTTGGTTGGGGTTTTTTTTAATAATCATCTGAACTCTCTGCAGGGTGAAGGCATCGTGCCCATATGCCTTTCTGTGCTCTGTATTTCCCTTAAAAGCCACAATAAATCTGAGTTTTTCAGCATGAAGTATACACACAAATGAAAAATTTCTATGACCAAGTTCAGGTTTTTTTCCTACTCTGCTTTGGATGAAATGGAATGGTAATTATCAGTAAAGTGAATTAGAACTAGTCCATTCCCTGGCAGTGCCACTCCTTTTGGGTTTGTCCTTCTGGAAGCTTTGAGAACCCTTGCAGTTAGAAATAGGTTACTAGCTCTTAATCAACTAAAGTAAAAATGACTTTGGGGATTAGCAGACCTATTTTTTTTTTTAAAAACATTTTTCTCATTGGCTTGCTATTTGCTTTTTTTCCTATCAAATTCCATGCTGGAACTGTTGACAGATTTCTGCTTACCCAAAGACTGGCATGTTTGTCTCCGGATGCAGCAGCTTAAAAAGCGGTTTCAAATGTGATAATATTGTTTCCTGTTGTAAGATATGAAAGACCAGAAATTTAAGTTACAGTTCACAGTTTGGAGGAGAGTAGAGAAGGAATATAGTATGATTTTGTGGTGTTGGGTTTTTTTTAGGGTGTTTGGAAATAAATGACCACAATGGATAATGCATGTTACAATTAAATCTATAAAATTTAACTTCTTAGATGAAAAGTGATGTAATGAAATATGTGGTATGCAATGAAATCTGCAGGTCCTTTGGGAGAAGGATTTTTTGTATGCTGAGGAATGGAAGAGTGAAGAATTTGTGTTTTTCTGGACTCCCAGTTTCCTGTTTTCCCCCTCCCATGCCTTCACACCCTTCTCGCAACATCTCTCTGAAAACACCCTTAAAGTGTCCCATCAGTTTCAAATTTTTGGGGGGAGATTAAGGAGAACACTGTTATGCCTGATAGTCTTAATAGGTAAGGTTTTATCTGGGTCAGCATACTTTAAAAAATGCTTTAATTAATTGTAATCTTTCAACAGCAACAATATTGTCCTGTGGATGGATTATCTACCTAACTTATTATAATTCCCGGAACATTGGGCTCATTCTAACGCTGGTTCTTAACAGATTGTATAAACATGGCTACATCCATATTGGTAAGTTGTTATTAATGCAATGCCACTGTTTACATTGCCACTGCAATGCACTGTTTATTGCTTTTTATCATACCTCAATTGGCTCAAAACTTGAAGGAAAAATGAGTGTTCCTTTGTTGTAGCAGTTTGCCAGTGCTCGTCATGGAGTGGGCTCGGAGGGGCCTCGAGTTCCTGTTCCAGCACTGCCCTTGCTTTCTAAATAAGCTGTGAGCACAACTCAGCATGTCAATCCATGCTGGGACTGTGATATGTGGAATTGATACCGGTTAGAACATTTGCATCAAAATCCATTAACTTTTTATTAAAGTATTTCAAACATTTTTGAATAAAACAGGTCAGTACAAATCACTTGGGCACTCACCCACATTACAAAAATATCTGGTGCTGAGTCACAGAGGGCTGTGGCCCACAACCTCACTCCAGTCACACTTCTAATTTTCTTTCATTTACTCCTCTGCCTTCCTCTGTCTGCCTCACAGAATAGCAATGACTTTACCTCTGGACTTTACCTGCAAGTATTGGTCATAAACGTAGTGAAAACTTCAAAAAATCCCACCCACACCTGCCTGCCAAAGACACCCCTGCAATTCCTTGGCTTGTGTCCCCAGCAATCCAAGAGCTGCATTCCAAACCATCTTCAATCCAGCTTTCTGAGGAGCAATATAGATTAAATGCTTATTGGCTGCTGCACTTGATCTATAGGCTTTTATTAAAATTTCTCTGTGAAATTGCCATTAGGTAAAGACAGCTGATACAGCTGGCCAAAGATGTGGTGTTCTTTATAAACTTAATCAGTAAGGGGAGCATAACATTAATTAAATCCCGTGATTTACAGCTTGGTTTCTGTCAATTAATGTTGATTTTTAATTTTTTTTTAATAATCATGGTTTACTTAACTTTCTGTGAGTGAGGTGAAAAGCCTTAGGAAAAATATGGGCTATTGCATTACCTGCTGGTCCTTTCATGCTTATTAATCCTTCCTGCTGTAAACACATTTTCTCATAATAATTGGATGGAAATCCTTATAGTCATTTAAAATTTAAAAGATTAGTCTTTCAGGAATCTTTATTTCTCCGATTACAGACTTGCACACAATAGCTTGAAACTATAAATGCTGAAAATAGATGTTCTGACTGTTCCACAAGCTTTGCAAGGCACCTGAATGGGTGACTGATGTGTCCCAGGGGCCTGGTTGTGTTCTTGGGAAGTGCCAAACCCACCAGCTTTTAGTTGTGAACTTTTTGCCCAGAATCTCCGAGCTCCCTTCCAAGGAAAGACTCAAAATACTCAGTTAAATCATTTCAGATGTTGAATACTATATTATTCCTGTTGAGAATATGAAGCATCACCAATTTCAGGCTAATGTCTGATCCATTTTTTTCCACCTTAGGCTCCTTTTCGTTCTCTGTGCTCTCTGGAAAGGTCATGGTGCGTGAAATCTATTTCATCACAGAAGACATGTCCATCAGGTACAGATTCCCAAGGCAGTCCCTCTTCTAAATGAGGATTTTGAATACACTCAATGCATACATATAAATAACACATATCAAAGTACAGCCTTACAAATGAGCAGTGTATTTATAAATGTTAAACTGCCTCTTTTGATTATGGTATTTAACACTCCTAGATACTTGCTACTTATTTGCTGCTTTCTCATTATCATTTACAAGTGTGTACTGGATAAGATTGTAATTGTCCTTAATATTTGCAAAAGAAAACACTTTCAGTATGAAATGGCACTGTTTTTTCATAATATCTGTGACTCCCTTGTGCTCTTGCTCTTAAGTCTGGAAGATTCATGTTGGCCGAGTAGTTTGCATTGATTTTACTGGAATTCAGAATGATTTGTTTCGTGACCTTGTAATTTTGATTCTTATTGCCAGCTTTGGAAAGCCTTGGGAAGACAATGGAGTTTTATACAAGTTTCAGATAATGCAGTAACTGTATAATATTGTGCTGTGTGCTTTATGCTTTAATGTTGCTTGTACACTTAATATTACTTGTACACTACTGCAACTCTCTGCATAAGGCAACATGTCCTGCAGGTTGGTTTATCTTTCTCTTAACTTCTGCTCTCTCTCTTTCATTTCCTTTAGAATACAAGATGGATTTATCATATTTCGCTGGTGGAAGATGTACAACCCTAAGCAGAAACAGCATGGTAGGTTTCCCTCAAAGGTTTCCAAGGTCACATGTACAGGTAGCCCACCAAAAAATACTTCCTTTACTCGTTCACATGTGTAAGGCGGGGCGGGATATGGTTGGTTAGCACATTGAACCATCAGAAGGTGTGGGTTTTTCCCCAGCTGCAGACTAGAACACCACAATGAAATAAATACAGAATTCATTATCAGGGACATGAATTGAACCCTGCTGAAGACAAACTATTAATCTTAACAGTAGCCTTCATTACCTGTAGTCCAAGCATAATTGCTCTGTGTTGAAGTTTGTAACTATGATGAATAGAGACATCTTATGTTCTGGAAGTTGATTTACTCTCTGAGTTTTAGAGTTGTGCTTTAGCAAAAGTGTTCTTTAGTATTTGATAAGCCCATGTCTTGATGACATCTGTGGGGGTAGAAGTGTGAAAAATTGATTTACTTTTCTTCCTTATCTCTGCCTGAAGAAGGATGATTAACACCACATGCAAGAGATTAATTGTATCTGCAGAAAACACTGTGAGGAAACATGAGCAGCCTAGGGATGTGTGCTTAATCATTTATGGGATTAGAATCTTGTTGAATGACTCTCAGGTCCTGCCTCTCTTGACTTCTGAAGCCATCACAGCTCCATGGCTAATTCAACAAGGTCTAGAACTGGCAGCTGTGTACGGCTGAGGATGGTAGTTGAGAGGGTCATTGAACTTTACAGAGCTTTTTTTTTCTGCTATCTTGCCTTTGGGAGTGGCTTCTGATGGTGTGAAGCCTCTTAGTCTTGTCAGCCAGCTGGTACAGCTGGTGCTGTGGCAGTGCCAACTCAACAGTGCTGCATGGAGAGTTAGTCAGGTGGATGTGAGACACCGCTCCTGCAGGGATATAAATGAAGAATTGCTGCTCACTCCTGTTTATTGAGGCACTACGAACCCTCTGAGGCTCAACATGAGCCAACAGTGTGCCCAGGGGGCCAAGAAGGCCAATGGCATCCTGGCCTGGATCAAAAATAGCATGGCCAGCAGGCCCAGGGCAGTGACCCTTCCCCTGGACTCTGCCTTGGTGAGGCCACACCTTGAGTGTTGTGTTCAGTTCTGGGCCCCTCAGTTCAGGAAAGATCTTGAGGGGCTGGAGCAGGTCCAGAGAAGAGCAACAAGGCTGGGGAAGGGACTGGAGCACAAGTGCTGTGGGGAGAGGCTGAGGGAGCTGGGGGTGTTTAGCCTGGAGAAGAGGAGGCTGAGAGGTGACCTCAGCACTGTCTGGAACTGCCTGAAGGGAAGTTCTGGCCAGGTGGGGGTTGGTCTCTTCTCCCAGGCACTCAGCAATAGGACAAGGGAGCACGGGCTCGAGCTCTGCCAGGGGAAATTGAAGTTGGAGATCAGAAAAAACTTCTTTGCAGAGAGAGTGCTCAGGCATTGGAATGGGCTGCCCAGAAAGGGGGTGGATTCCCCATCCCTGGAGGTTTTTAAACTGAGGTTGGCCGTGGCACTGAGTGCCATGATCTGGTAAATGGACTGGAGTTGGCCCAAGGGTTGGACTTGATGATCTTGGAGGTCTTTTCCAACCCAATCAATTCTATGATTCTATGATAGGGCACAATTCAAGTTTTTTATACCATAAGCAAAAGTAATTCAAGGAGTGGAACCTAGTCTTAGAGTTAATTAGATTTTCCCAACCACAGGTTATTGTCCAACAGGTTTTCACAGAATTGTCTTCATCTGCTAGTTAAAACAGATTTCTCTGGTGGCTCACAGAATGAAAAAGTGAATTGAATTTAATGCAGTGAAGATGGTTGTATCTGTCCTCTATGGCAGCTTTTTGGCTTGGCAATATTGCAGGGCCTTAAGGTTTTCTGTTGGTATTTAAGACCACATAATTAGTGGACAAATAATCCAAGTAACCAAGGAAGTCAGAGGTGTACAGATCTGACAGCAAAGGAACGTGGCTAAAATACCCCTCTGTGTTAAATTAAACCATACTGGGACTGTAGAGCAGCTTTTATACATACTTGAGAAATGGAAGTGGTTTAGGATCAAAAGCTGGAGGATCATACAGTGACCAGAGCACACCCCGATGTCTTGGCTCAGGTGCCACAGCACATTATCAATTTTCACATGGTAAAATCCTGTGGTGTAGCTCATGTTTTGAAGGGGAAATACTGTTCTGAGGAGCTATTGCTCTACTTTTTCCTGTCAGGAGTGGCTTTTTTTGTGTTCCCCTCAGGTTTTATTTCGTGGGTACATTTATGTGGAGTTGTTTGGATACACATGATACAAATATTTGTAGAAGTAATAAATAAATAATGCACCTTGATTAAACTCTGTAGGAGGCAAATTTCATACCCTTAGTTACATTAGTCACCTTGATTCCAACAAATGTTGATAAAACCTTTGCTCTCAGTCTGGTAGTTGCTTGTAAATAACCTACATATATCCTTCTTTGAGTCATTCAATAATATGACATGTTGATTTGCTTGGCTCTTTTTCCTTGCCCTTTTTCTTTCCAAAAGTGTTTTAGGCAACCAATTTGATGTGTGGAGGTCAAATCTTGGTTTTGTTATTAGGAAAAAGAGCTACTTGTCTCTTTAAATGCCCTTTAAAGAAATGAATTATACGTATGATTTCATTTGTTTAATGAAGTCTAATGCTTGTCTCCAGGAATCGAAAAATTACATTTATTTGTGTTCTTGATGATAGTTAAATCTCCCTGGTGAGCAGCTGTGTATCCCAATCCTTGTCCATGTCATTCTTTGCCTGTATTTTATTGATGCAAGTCACCATTGGGAGCAAATGCATTTGGTGGTGCTTTGATGCAAACAGGAAGGAACTGAAACTGCCTCATTAACTTTTCTCTGTCTCCTGTTCAAGAAAACTGGGATGTCAGTGCTTTCTGGAGACTTATTTTACTTTTTTTTTTTTTAAATAATGATATGGGAATTTCTGATACTTTAAGTATGAGGGGTAAAAGGTTGGTTGCTGTTGTTGGGACAGTGTTGTACAGATGAGTAATTTTGGGGGACAGGTGAGTTTGGTAGCAAAGAGGGTGGATTTAATCAAGCAGGTGTCTAAAGCTGCTTTTCTTCTCTTGACCCTGATCACGACTGCAGCAGTGTTTGCTCTGCCTGTTTGATTTACAGTGTCTTTGGGAAATGCTGCCTTCAGTTTGTGCCCCCTGAGTTACAGATTGCTGTAATAACCACTGATGCTTCAGTTTCCTAAAGTCTGTTTGACTCAAAAGGACCAGCTGAGGTTTTTGGAGCAGCTCAGGTCTCTTGAGTGAATGTGTAATGGGCACTCTTTCAACTGGGTAATTAGGGGGAAATGGTGCGAGCGTTTCCCTCACATTAACTCCATAATTAGGTCATACTATCTGAGGCAGAAGTATGTCAAAGGATGTCACAACCAGCTCTGGATATGAGCAGCAGATGCCAAACCAGGTTTGAAATATCAGAGAGTCAAGCTGAAATTACAGTTAGAATTTTAAGTTTGTGCAAGTGTGGACTGACTGTGCAAAATGAATATTATCTGGTTGGTTCTGCATCTGAGTATTTTCTGCTTCTCTGGAAAAGAAAGCTTTTTCCCAGTTCAGGCACGCTGTACCAGAGAGCTTGGCTTAAAAACCATTGGAGTTTTGAGATGGAATTGGTCTCAAGTACTGATGTCTGTGCTAAAAAAGAGGCTTGCACTGGAGCTTCTGTGCTGTGCATCAAGAGGGGTTTTTATTTGTTTGTTTTGATAAACTTTTTTACCATTTTGTCCAGCTCTTGCCTGAGTTTATTTTTGGATTGTGACCTAAGGGTGAAATGCCTTTCAGGTTTCATGTTTCATATCCAACTGTCTTATTTGCCAAGTTTTACTGATTTGCTTGGAATGGTGTAATTATTTTGTGGAGTTTTTTTAGTGCTTTTTAATATGTACTTCAGCAGCTTGTTCAGTACTGTGTGGATTGTTTTTGCTAAGTGGGCATATGTGAGAAACTGCAAATATTCCAAGGGAATGTTGAAATAGAATGAGAAACCCTTTTCCTACTGTTTGTTTAGATCCAAAGGCAGAAACACGACTGTATATTATGGTGAATGACTTTGAATTTCACGTGTACAACCGTTCTGAGCTTTATGGACAACTTCAAGAACTATTTGGCTTGGATCCCACAATAATTCCAGCAAAGAAAGATGATGAAAGAGCACAAGTAAATGGGAGGCAGAGAACACATACCAATCTTGAAAGGTAAATTATTATTCATTTTGCTGTTTTGTTGGTGCTTTGTTCTGCAAAGTGCTGAACTAATTGGGCAACGTTTTGTTCAAGGAGTGCTCTGGAGGCCAAACGATCGAAGCACAGCTGAGAGAAATTGCACTGACAAGCCTGACAATCTAAATCTTTTTCCTTTCCTCAGACTTCCTGCCATAATAATTAAAAAAACATAACAAAACAAAACAAACACTCTCCTTTAATGATCAGAGACAGGTTGAAAAATCTATTTGAGATACAGTGTGGAAAGGGAGTGTGTGTTGAAGAGGGTTATGCTGGCAGAATAATGATGGTGTTGCTCAGCTGAAGTAACAGCTGCTCAAGCCACTGAATGGGGAAAATGTGAGGATCTCTGTGGTATTGTGGAGAGCTACACAAGCTTCCTTCTGTTAATTCCTCTTTTTGGGGTACCCCAGAAAACATGGTGTGGGTATCTGAGGAGTTTTTCTACATGGCTTATGTGTAGTGGAATCAGATATTCAATAATAAGCCTCTTTTGGGGCAGAATCACTGCAAACTGGTTTATTGTCAGGAGCAGAGAAGATCTAGTGAGACTTGGGTCCTTCCACTGCTGCTGGCCAGTTACTAAATGTCAGTGGGCAGTGCAGGAAGCTGTGGCAGTCCTGAGTTTAAGGGCTGAGCCTCTGACTGGTCTCTCTGTGGTTCCACCGTAAGCTGAGAGGCACAGGACAGATTTTCTACCTTTGAGGAGGATGTGTCTTGGGAAATCAAAACTCCTGTGCCTCAACAGGAGTATTTAGAACAGACCACGTTCCCCTGAGGAAGATTCATTTAACTATTGCCAAGGAGTCTGCTGGGGGAGGAGTGTTCCCCAAGATCCATGTACTGAAGACCCCTAGAATAGTTGGGTTAGTTCTTCTTCAAAAAAAGACTAAATAATAATCCCCCTTTTTTTGTTTCTTTAGTGTTAAAGTGAAAACAGAGTCTCAAGACCCTTCTTCTTCATGGAGATCACTTATTCCAGTCATTAAAGTCAATGTGAGCACGGTAAGTGACAAGATTCTGGTAGTGAAAATATTTAGGAGGAGATGCTTAAAAATTAGGTTTGCCATTCATTTTTCTTATACATTCTATTTGAGATTCTTGTTCCCCTTCGTGCTTTAAAAAAGTTTTAAAATTACACCACCAGCACTCCCCTGGCACAGTCACAAATCCTGCTGGTGCTGGTGGAAATATGGTTGTATTCTCAGTTTTGGGAAATACTGGTGTCTTAGACTTGTAATGATTTCAAGAATATCACCAAGTAATTAAGTTATGCAGTGAATATTCTATGAAGTGTAGTGGGCTGGGGGTTTGGTAGGTATTTAGAATTGGTTTTCCCCTCTGTTCCTCTTTGTTTTGAGAGGGGATATTTGGACACCTTCCTTAAAAGTTGATATTGCCTCTCAAAAACCCCAAGAAAACTCTTACTGAGTTGCTAGGAGGGAATATTGGGAGTTTAATGTACAAGGCAGCATTTTTAGATACACGCAGATTATGGTCAGGATTTTTGTCCATGGTCTTTATTTCCATACAGCTGGTTAAAGTTCATTGTTATAGGTGACTATATACATGTGTTAATATAAAAGAACAGTGTTTAACAAGTATTTGGGTTTGCTTTTTGCTCTAGGGGCGCTTGGCATTTGGGAATCATTATCAGCCACAGACACTTTGCATTAACTTTGACGATGCCTTTTTGACCTACACCACAAAACCACCTTCGAGCCACCTCGATCAGTTCATGCACATTGTGAAAGGGAAACTGGAAAATGTTCGAGTCATGCTGGTTCCCAGTCCCAGATATGTTGGTCTGCAAAATGATGAGTAAGTTTGGGGTATTTTTGTATCCCTGTTATATTAATATTTATTTTAGTGAAAAGAAGAAGAGAATGTCGGTTGTCTTTCAGTTTCTTTATTTTACTTATTGTGTTTAGACAGTTGGCATTTTTACCACTCTCAAGGTTTTAAATGTTGAATCTTGGAAACAATTTTAGTTATGCTGAAAAATACTGGTTTTCTAACTCATTCTAGGTTTTTATTTATGTGTGTGTGTTTTGCTCTGTTAATAAACATAGAGTCCTGGAATAGTTTGGGTTGGAAAGGATATTTAAAGGTCATTTAGTTCAACCCCTCTGCAATGAGTAGGGGCATCTTCTACTAGATGGGGTTTCTCAGAGCCCCCTCCAGCCTCGCCTTGAATGTTTCCAGGGATGTGGCATCCTGCATTCCACTTGTATTTTCCTTCTTTCAGGAGCCAGAGCTGTTCACAGGCTTTGCCAGCACTGTGTTTCTAGTTGTGTGTTAAATGCAAGGTGTAAGGTGCTGACTTTGTAAAGCTGATTCATGTATGGTTTGGAAAATATTAAAAAAAATGGGCAAAAGGTGCATAATACTTGGTGGACTAGCAATCATGTTATCTGCTGAGGGCAGGCTGCTGATCCTCTGCCTCTGTGTGTTCTGCACAACTCGGGTTATGCATCTCTAATAAGCTGCAGCAAGTCAAACACAAGCAAGAGGGCTTGCATGAAGTAATAAAATAAACTGTACATCAGTTGGCTGTTCCTTAATTGGCTTTTTATCAGCCAAACACTGCTGTCTGTAATATGCCTTTGTGCATTTTCCAAAGGACACTTTGTGGATGAAACAGAATCTTGCTCTGCCAGCATGACGACAAAGGAAATTTCTCCAACTAATATTGAAAACAAACAAGATTAAAACAAAATAGGATTATGATGCTCCAAGTATTAGCTTTTTCTCTTGCTTCCTCTTAAGTATTTTCTTTTACCATCCCTGCAGCTCCTGATGGCTGAAGGATGCACAAAACATGCTCTGATTTACTGGGTAGCTTGAACAAATTACCCAATTCACCAGAAATGGACGATGTTTGACTCTTTAGAGCCTGCCCTCTTAAACTTCTTTAGTTTAAAATTTAAGCTGGATGTTTTAACTTTGGGAACTTCCTGCAGGCATTGCAGGTATAACAAACAGCTGAGTGACTTGGTGAGGTTTGTAAGAGACTGGCTAATCAATACAAACACTGAAACTTCACCTTGAAAACTGTCATATTGTGTTACAAACACCCACCTCAACACCTCCATCACTCCTGGCAAATAAATCCTCCCAAATCCAAGGAAAAAAATTGTGCTAAGAGAAGGAGGTCGAAGTATGGAGAGCTCCAACTGAGCCAGCAGGCTCAAGGCGGAGGTTTGGGATAGATAATAGGAAATACATGAAAAGGATGATGGTGATCTCATTATCACTTATTGCCATTATCTAGTTGATATTAAAGTGTTTTGTTGCTCTCAAAGCAAAATTGTTTTCAAGGTTGCTGCTCTGTTGCTTTTGAAGAACCCCTGGCAGCACATGGTCTCTGACTCTGCTGCCTTCCATGTTTTCCAAGCTTTCCTGCCTTTGGAATGAGCTGTGGCAAAATGGGCACTGTGCTCACAGGTCACACTCCTGTTCTGTGTGTTTGTCATTGGAATTGGCTTTTTTTGTTTGAGAAGTCACAACTTAGGAAAGTGGCTGAAAAGCTGCAAAAACATGTGCTGCAGTAAAACCAGAATTTTCACATTAGAATAGTATTACTGTTATAGAAGATATTAATATGTAAGTTAACATGTGGTAGCACTGAGAAAGGGATTGTAAAATACCAATAAAAAGGTCTTTTATCTATTAGTTTTATCACTTAGAATCTTTTATATTGAGGGAAGTGTTACTGAGGCAGAACAGTTTTTTTTTCTTCTTTTTTATTAACTAATGCTCTAATTACTGAATGTCTTGTCCCTTTGGTTTAGAGTGCTATTTTAGTAAGAAAACAATTAGCAGGTGAAAGAACAATATAGGACAAGGAGAAAGGAACTCTTGACAGAAAGAAACAAAGAAAGTAAAACTTGGGTAGTTACTTGTGGTTTATAATATGTGAGAAATGTCTTTGTAGAGAGGAACCTGGTATCTTCATGCTTAAAATAACTCAACTTTAAGTTATTTGATGTAATAATTATAATAATAATAATAATAGCAACATAATGAACAAGTATTTTTTGGCAAATCATTATGCAAATCCATTATGCTTAATATGTTGCATTTAAAATTAACTTGAATTCATAAAGCTTAATCTGAGCAGGTGGTTTTTTAACCTTTATCTTTGCCCTCTTTCCTTGCAGACCCCCGAGGCTGATGGGTGAAGGTTTTGTGGTGATGCAGTCCAATGATGTTGATATCTATTACTATATGGATGAACCAGGTACCTTCCTTAAATACAAACATTACATTTTAAGGGATTTTTGAAGGCTATTTGTTTATTTAATTGGCTGGATTTGCTAGACAATTTCTTCTCTGAATGACTTCTGGAATTTTTGCTATTATTTCTGTGTCTACTGTGGTGAGTTTTCATTTGCTTGCTTTGTCTGCAGAAATTATTTTAACTTGATCTTTGGGTTTGTAAGTAGGATTTGGAACTAAATGTGGATGTGTGAAAGCCTGTAGTGGTAAAAAGCATTCTTAAGAGATAAAACTGCTGTGTGCATCAGTAACTTCGGTGAGCAGTGTTTGAGAAAATCCCAATTTTTGGTCCTGTTTGGTCCTATTTCTTGGCCTTCCACTGGGAGCCTGCACTGAATTATGTCTTGATAGTTCCCCACTACAGCTCTCTCAAATAAAACTGCCATCAGGACACTTTAATTGTCTTGTGCTTGGCAAATATTTGTCATGCTAATTTGAAGCAGCTTCCTTTAATAATCTGTTTATTTTATTATGTAATACAGGTCTTGTCCCAGAGGAGACAGAGGAGAGTAATGATGGGGAAGCCAGCAATGAAGACAGCAAATTACAGGACCTGCCACCGTGTTGGGGCCTGGACATTGTGTGTGGGAAAGGAACAGACTTCAACTATGGACCTTGGGCTGACAGGCAGAGGTATTGCCGTGACTGACAGCTACAGTTTTAATCCTTAATATCTAGTATTATTGAAGAAACATTCTAAAATTTTCATTGTGGGATTGCTCAGACTCCTAATTTGAGTGGGTTAGGGCAGAGTGGACAGTGTGGAAGGGCAGTCCTGCCCCAGTGGTCAGGATTAGTAAATTCCTTGTTGTTCATCTTGTTGGCTTTCCTAAGTTAAGATCACTCCTTGAATTTTTGTTATTAAATTAATAAATTGTGTTCCAATTTTTTGTGAATCAAATAGTTTTATCATTTTTAAGTATTACATACATAAGGGTTTAACTTTTTAATTGATGGTCTTTAGATTTATCCACCTCCTGTTTGCTTGTGGATGGGAATACACTGCATATAGATGAGGAAATTGTATAGGAGTAAAAATCTCCCTAGGAAAATGTGAAGGGGGAATAATTTATCCCTGCTTAGGATAATCAGTTCCGTGGTGTGATCTGCAAAGTGTTTATGATCTAGTTATTTCAGTGACAAAATATTAGGCCGGGACTCTACTACTCTTGTTTTGCACATGAGTATTTGTGGTGAGTGAGGACAACAGGATTGTTGAGAGAGTAAAGGACTGTTAAGTAACAGTGACATCATCAGTGCTTTTCCTCTTTCCCCCTATTAATTACAGGCTGAGACTTCTCCTTGGCCTTCCCTAATTCTCCTGTGAAACTGTTCTGATTAACTGTCCCTTAGGGGTGTGAGGATGGCAGACCAAAGAGTAGTCATTAGAGATAGATATACATAGATATATATATATAGCATTAGAGAATTTAAGAGAAAATGTCAACTTCTTACTAGAAACACGAGGTCACTGAATCATTAATGATACTTTCGGTACTCTAAGGAAAGCCTGTCCTATTAAGGCAGGTTTTTTATGATTGCCAGAAGGCAGTTTGGTGCCTGTGCAGGGTGTGTAGAGTTCATAGATCCACATTGGGAACACTTTTGTGTTGTGTCACGCATAGGACATGGAATTTTGGGAACTTCTAAGCTGTTACAATGGTCAGGTGCTTGGTGCAGGAAAGTATTACCCACTTCTAAAGATTTATTTCCACCCCCTTGAGGCCTGTGTAAGCTCTGCTGTGCCTTTCCTGTCATGTATTTGCATGTTCACCTGTAAGTCTGTAGAAATGGGATCTTCATTCTAAGATCCTCAAGTTTTGTATTTCATTTATTTCTGGGCATTACATCAACTATTTTTGAACAAACTGAAGCATATAAATAGATTACTTCCCACTAGGTCTTTGTAGCAGATTTGTAACCCAAAGATTGGAAATAGGAAGAAAAACATACTTTTTTGCCTTCTGAATTAAAATATTTCTGTTCTAAACCATTTATGGCTTTTGTCCAAAAATAACTTCTTGTCATTGAAACTTTTCAGTTATGAGCTGGAAGGTTCCTGGGATGAAGATTTTAAACAAACATTCTCCCTGTTCACATCCATTGGTTGTCTACAGACTCAGCTGAAAGGAAAATCACTAAACGAACCAAATAAATGCATAAATATACATATATACATAAATATATATATACATATATACATGAATACATATACATTCTGCTGTGAATAAAAACCAACTCGTTTTGTTTGGTTTGGTTTTCATTTCTTCTTCTTCCCCATAGGGATTGCTTGTGGAAGTTTTTCTTCCCACCAGACTACCAAGTAATGAAAGTTTCAGAAATTGCTCAGCCTGGGAAGCCAAGACAGATCCTTGCCTTTGAACTGCGGATGAATATTATTGCAGATGCCACCATTGATTTGCTTTTTACCAAAAACAGGGTAAATAAATAAACCTTGTCAAGAAATTAACTTGTCTGCTGTGCTTGCACTATGCTTTTTGGTTGTGTATAGTTTTACTTGTCTCAGGTGTTAAGAGCTGGGTGGTTTTTGTCTTAGTCTTCCATAATTATAAGCAAACCCATTAAAAAGAGATATTTTCTGAGAGGCATTAACTTGTTGGCTTATTTAAAGTTTCTTTTAAGCCCTCAAGTTACATCTTAAACTGTGCTGGGTCCTGCAGTCTTGGGAATTCATGATGTGGACATTTCCTGTTATGATGAAGCTCCCCATGAGGAAAAGATAATTTCTTCTGATGTTGAATGAGTATCTAATAGTGCTGGAGAGATGATATTGTGTATGTGTAGGGGTTTGGACCTTTCTCGTTCCCCTGCTGCTACTCTCATAAATGGGAAGTGGCAAAACTTCATTGTACACTTGTTTTCTTCTTTTTTGGGGAACTGAAAGGCTTAGAAATGCAGTGTTAGAGGTATATATTCATCTGTCCTCCCAGGCCTTGGATCAGAGTATCTTGTGCTGTTTCTGTTGTTGGACCTCAGCATTTGTTAAGCCTAAAACTGCTGTTATTTGGTGTCAGTGCACACAGGTAGTTCATTAGGAATTTTTTTAAAGGCAGAAAAGACTTGCTGAATCATGAGGTGCCTTGATCTGGGTGTGGATAGTGACAGCCAGAGGTATAAAGTACACTGGTTGATGCAGCAAGCCTAGAAATAATGTTTGTTTTCCTTTCTTGCCATGCAGGAAACTAATGCTGTACATGTAAATGTTGGTGCAGGATCATATTTGGAAATAAATATTCCCATGACAGTAGGTGAAAATGGTGAGTTATAGCTAAGCCTCTTTTTGTTCCTAATATTTTTTCTGAGCAGTTCTCTTAATTTCTGTTTGAGTCAATATCCTTTAGTGTTCTTCCTGTGGGACTTAAAGATGTAGGTTCTTATGGAAAGGAACCATAATATTTCCTTGCACACTTCACTGCAAGATACTAAGTCATGTATCCATCAGGATACTTCTTGTTTGTCAGCGGGCTGCTGAAATCACTGAGAAATGTTGAAATACTGGTGTAACTCTTCTGTTTGTGTGATTGATTGGTCCATTTTGTTTGCCAGGCTATTCCCCCACGATCAAGGGGCAGCTTCTCCACGTGGATGCCACGAGCAGCATGCAGTACCGCACGCTCCTGGAGGCAGAGATGCTGGCTGTGAGTTGGCATTAGGGAGCACAAAGCTTCAATATTTGGGGAATCTTTAATAAAAAAAGAGATTATTTTTTCTCTGCAGCAGCCTTTAGGTTCTTAATGCAGAAAAATGGCTTTTGAATGTATTTTGCAAGACTAATATATCAGAAGGCAGGAGGGCTCTGCAGAGAGACCTTGATAGACTTGAGAGATGGGCTGATTCCAATGGGATGAAGTTCAACAAGGCCAAGTGCCGGGTCCTGCACTTTGGCCACACCAACCCCATGCAGTGCTACAGGCTGGGCACACAGTGGCTGGAGAGCAGCCAGGCAGAAAGGGACCTGGGGGTACTAATTGACAGGAAGCTCAACATGAGCCAACAGTGTGCCCAGGTGGCCAAGAAGGCCAATGGGATCCTGGCCTGGATCAAAAATAAGCGTGGCCAGCAGGCCCAGGGCAGTGACCCTTCCCCTGGACTCTGTGTTGGTGAGGCCACACCTTGAGTGTTGTGTTCAGTTCTGGGCCCCTCAGTTCAGGAAAGAGATTGAGGTGCTGGAGCGGGTCCAGAGAAGAGCAACAAGGCTGGAGAAGGGACTGGAGCACAAGTGCTGTGGGGAGAGGCTGAGGGAGCTGGGGGTGTTTAGCCTGGAGAAGAGGAGGCTCAGAGGTGACCTCAGCACTGTCTAGAACTACCTGAAGGGACGTTCTAGCCAGGTGGGGGTTGGTCTCTTCTCCCAGGCACTCAGCAATAGGACAAGGGGGCACGGGCTCAAGCTCTGCCAGGGGAAATTGAAGTTGGAGAGCAGAACAAAATTCTTTGCAGAGAGAGTGCTCAGGCATTGGAATGGGCTGCCCAGAGAGGGGGTGGATTCCCCATCCCTGGAGGTTTTTCAAGTGAGCTTGGCCGTGGCACTGAGTGCCATGATCTGGTAAAGGGACTGGAGTTGGCCCAAGGGTTGGACTTGATGATCTTGGAGGTCTTTTCCAACCCAATTGATTCTATGGTTCTAATTTATGTATACACACATAACTGTGCATGTGTGTATCAGTAACTTACATATTTATGTACCAAATTAGTGGGTTTTATGTACAAATCTTGCCTCCTTTACTGTGTAGCCATGTGTTCATGCAGGTTTTGCATTAATAAGTGGTTACACTCACTAGCTCTGCTATAGGATGTGTACCTGAGTGTGCCTGAACTACTTGAGATAGATTTAATACGACATTATTCTTTTGTTTGTCTAATATTTCACTTCTACAGTACTGTCACTCTGTAGATTACTCTTATCATTATTTTTAAAATGACTTTATTAGAGGCATGTTTTTTATTGTCTGAATTTTAGTGTTGTATCAATGGTTGAAAAATACTGTATTCTGAGGGATTTTCTTTGGTGTGTTTTGGAAAGTGATGCTGTTGTTGAAAACTTAGATTTATAAATTGCTTGGTACATCTACTGCAGCGGGTTGATAAATATACCTTTCCAAATAAATTAATATACTAACACTTGACCTTCAGACACAGAAAGAGAGATTAAATTATTAAAGGACTGGAGAGACCTTCTGTTCATCCCAGCAGGAAAACTGTTTTAATTATTCAGCAGGGTACATATGTGAAAACTGCTGAGCTTACAGGGTCAAGCATTGTCATCTTTGAGGTAATTGTGGTGCTTTAATATCTTGTTCACAGTTCCATATCAATGCCAGCTACCCCCGGATATGGAACATGCCCCAGACATGGCAATGTGAGCTTGAGGTTTATAAAGCAACCTATCACTTCATCTTTGCTCAGAAAAGCTTCTTCACAGGTAACCTCTTTCCTAAATAAGTTACATATCAAGTTAAATTTTATTTCTCTGGGATTTCTTTTTGAATTTTGCCAAGCTGTGCAAGGTCAGGCTTTCTGATTTCACATATTTAGGGCAACAGATCATTTCTGAGAATGAACTTCCTGATGCCTATGAATGTTTTCACTGTAGATATTGTTACATTTGAGTAGAGATACAAATAATTTAATCTTCAAACATCTAAACTAAATTTGATCTGCAGTTATGTAAAGGGATCTTACATTTATTTCTTATCAGAACTCTTATCACAGCTATTGATTTGTTTAATATTTGTCACCTGCCTAATCCGCTGATGTATTCATGGACTTCTACTATACTCATGTCTCAAAAGAAGAAATCTCCCACTTGATTGCTACTAACTTGCCTTTTATTACTTTGCATGGGTTTAGATTTGATCCAAGACTGGTCCAGTGACAGTGCACCGGATATTTTTTCCTTTGTTCCATACCTGTGGAACTTCAAAGTAATGTTTCATCAGTTTGAAATGATTTGGGCAGCCAATCAACACAACTGGATTGACTGTTCCACCAAACAACAGGAGAATGGTGAGATCACTTTTGTATTTGGACAAAGTAGTCCATACTACAGAAATTAGGTACAAAATACAGAGTGCATATATACTTACATATATATATAGAGAGAGACAGAGAGGAATAGAATTCCAGTGTTTCAGTATTGCAGTGGTTTACACTGTTCTCAGATCTTATCATGTCAACATAGAAGAAGATGTGGATTAAAAACCATGAAGTTGTGTTCTAGTTAAAAATAAGGCCCAACACTTCATCAGAAGCCTGAGGAACCTTCACTGTGTGTCTTCTTGTCCAAAAACTGGTGTGTGAAGCAATAAGGAAAAGCATTAGATATTACAAGTATTTTTTTGTTTACCTGCAATTTCCTTGTGCTAAATGTCTTTCTAGAAAGGACAAGCTGTAGGGAGTAAATACTTTCAGAATAATTTATTGCAGTAATTTAATACTCTAAATACACTGTAGTTAAAAAGGCAATTTCCTCTGTTATGAGTTCTTTAATACCTTTTCATTATTTTTACCTGTATGTTTGATAATTTGTCTAAGAACAAAATAGGGAGAATTTTGACAGATTTTTTTGCTGTTTGTTTTTGCTCTTCTCCCCCAGTTTACCTGGCAGCTTGTGGAGAAACACTGAACATTGTTTTCTCTCTGCCTTTCACTGACTTTGTTCCAACCACATGCAATACCAGATTCTCTTTAAGGGTAAGTTCTTTTGTCTTCTAAATGTGAGATAGCTTGCCTAACTTCTTGAGTCAGGAAATTTTGAGTCTCTTTCCTGAAAGAAAAATACTCTCTTTCACTTGCAGTTCATAGAATTTTTCTTTAATTAACACGGAGGTAAATGGTTTTGGTTTGCTTCTATGAAGCATTTAATCCTAGGCTGGTTTAATTTATATATAGAAAACCCCCCATTTCTTAAAAATACAAGCACATGTTTCATACATACCTAGATAGACACATTTAGTGTGTATATTTATGTACTTAGACTGTGTATTTTATGTGTGTATTTTATGTCCTGTAATTCTGCTCCCCTTTATTAAGGAAATGTGAAAGTCTAATGGATGTTCAAAGATAGAATCACCTACTGGAATAGGTACCCCCAAACCATTTTGGAAAGCCATGTTCCAGACTTCTAAGAGGTTCTGTAGAATAGATAACGATTATAAAGTGTTTTTAACAGACACAGATAATTCTTTAAAGGCTGTACTTCTTGTCTTCCCTAAAATAGAACCTATCTACTGCTACTAAAAATAAAAAAATAGTTGATGGGGATGTTGATAATTTTGTGTAATTTTATAGCAAAGAAAGCATTGTTTTATGATATTTTCTTTTCAAAGTGTGATTTAGTTGAGATGTAGGGTAGCCTTGGCCGAGCTATGTAACTTTTGCAGTGTGGTTTGGGCAACAAAAGAACAGGAATCCCTAAAGGTTGTGCCCCTGTGTTGTACAGATTGCTGTGCTGTGTTGCTGTGTGCAAGTTACTGGACTTGGAAGTGTTCAGAACTATGGGCTGTGCTAGAAATTTGTGGGAAAACAGAGATTTCTTGTCTAAATTGCCTGTGAAGTGATGATAATGACACATACACATGCAAATAGCATGAACATTGTGCATGAAGTGAATGTGAATTAACCTTTCTGCTACTAATGTTTGATTTTAGGGAGAAGATGTTGATCTTCATCTGTATCTCCCAGATTGTCATCCTAGTAAATACTCCCTTTTTATGTTGGTGAAAGACTGTCAGCCTAATAAAATAAGTCCTGAGTCTTGTATGTCTGCAGAATGTCAAAGTGGGCAGAAAACAGGCAAACCTAAATGGAGGAACATCACGCAAGAAGAGTGAGTTTTATTAGGATCTATATTTATGTCTTTCTATTGGCTTTTCATATTTGATTATTTTGCTTGTGACTCATGAACATCTTTGGTAATACCTAATGAAAGTATTGTACTTGAAATAACAGTGTGATGTCTCTTTTGGAAAGGGCTGGATGGGTTGAATGCTGGACAGTCCCCAGTGTTGTGTTTACCATCGACTACTCGTGGCACCCAATTTATCCTCAGAAGGCAGATGAGCAGCTCAAACAGTCCTGTAAGTGTCCCCACCTGTGTCTTGTTGGCTTGTTTCCTTTTGGAAGCTGCTGTGAGTTTGGATCACACTGCTTCCCATCTGCAGGGATGAATCTGGGACTCGACTGCTGTTCTGTGTCTGTGCTGATGTTTAGAGTGCACCAGGTTTGATTTAAAAGCTGACAACATTTCATGCTGCCACATTTCAGAATGTGCCCCAGTTCCTTGTGTGAAAAAGAGGGTTACTGTCTGCAGTTCACTTCTCCCTGTCCTTACAAAGTGGATCTCTTAAATGAGTTGTTGCACCAGATAAAATATTAAATATTGGTATATTAAATGGCAAGTACAATATTTTTGGCAATATGGAATCACAGAATCATAGAATCGATTGGGCTGGAAAAGACCTCCAAGATCATCAAGTCCAACCCTTGGGCCAACTCCAGTCTCTTTACCAGATCATGGCACTCAGTGCCACGGCCAAGCTCAGTTGAAAAACCTCCAGGGATGGGGAATCCACCCCCTCTCTGGGCAGCCCATTCCAATGCCTGATTACTCTCTCTGCAAAGAATTTTTTTCTGCTCTCCAACTTCAATTTCCCCTGGCAGAGCTTGAGCCCGTGCCCCCTTGTCCTATTGCTGAGTGCCTGGGAGAAGAGACCAACCCCCACCTGGCTAGAACTTCCCTTCAGGTAGTTCTAGACAGTGCTGAGGTCACCTCTGAGCCTCCTCTTCTCCAGGCTGAACAACACTCCTTATCACATTCCTTATCTTTTCTAAGCTTCCTTTCCTTCAGATGTTGTGATGTTGTCTTATGATTTAAATGTTTAAGCCCATTACATATCAGATATAATCACATTGTCTTCCAGTTATGGATATGAAACCCTGAGATTTCTTTGTAGCACTGTTGAAGTGAGCCATGGCCACCAGCTCTGAGCCTCAGGGTGGTGACTAGCACTGATATCCAAGATGTTTTTTTTTTTAATTTAACTGTCTAAATATTTTTAAATAACAAATACCCCTAAGTGTGCACTTGCAAAAAAAGTTAGAAAATATGAAACGCAGATAAAAGTAAGTCAATTTAAATGCAGAGGGAGGTGTGCAGGAAGTTAGGAGATTGCATAAAACTCTTCGGGGTTGAGATGGTAGAAGCAGAACTGCTGAAGGAGAGGGATTAGAAGGAGAATGAGGGCTAATTTGAATGGGGCTCAATCAGCAGGTGTTCCAAGACATTCTGGAGAGTGCTTTTAGGTTTTGAGTTCCAACAATTCACATCTAAAAGAACTCAAATTCTAGAGGATGAAGCAGAAGAGGTAAGATTGGTTTTGCAGGTGTTCACTCAGTGCTCTTGTGGGAGTGCCAGCTTGTGCCAAATGTGCATTCTCCACCTTTTGAAAACATTTGCTCATAATCATAGCAATTGAAGCCTGTATGTGAGGGTTGGGGCATACACAGGTGATCCTGCAGCTTCCTCCACTGAATAATCACCACAGTCCAGCTCACTCCTAATCTGTGCTGCTGACAGAATGTGTTGGTTGCAGTGGCTACATTTGGTTTGTTGTTTGTTTGGGTGGTTTTTTGAGTCAGTTTTTTAATACAACTTTTGCACTTTTCATGTTTATTCCCTTTTGTTTATTCTGCAGTAGCTGTGGGTTGTGGGAAATCTACGCTGTGGAAATGAAAGCACTTCTCTGTTTAACTTCAAAAGCAAGATAAATAAATGGAGTATTTTTTCAGAACTCGAGGGATTGTTTTCCTCTTGCATAATTAACATTGACTAAAATATTCTATATTTTCTTGTCTTCCCATAGATACTAGGGATGAGAAACCAGCTCTGTAGCATAGACATGTTCACAGAATTACACAAGTGAGAGGCAAAAAGTTAGGTATTTCATATCTAAAGGGAAGTTGTAGCCAGGTGGGGGTTGGTCTCTTCTCCCAGGCACTCAGCAATAGGACAAGGGTGCACGGGCTCAAGCTCTGCCAGGGGAAATTGAAGTTGGAGAGCAGAACAAAATTCTTTCCAGAGAGAGTGCTCAGGCATTGGAATGGGCTGCCCAGAGAGGGGGTGGATTCCCCATCCCTGGAGGTTTTTCAAGTGAGCTTGGCCGTGGCACTGAGGGCCATGATCTGGTAAAGGGACTGGAGTTGGCCCAAGGGTTGGACTTGATGATCTCGGAGGGCTTTTCCAACCCAATCCATTCTGTGATTTATATTTGCCAGATTTTGTCCAGCAGAAGCCTGACTTGTAATCCCACTCTGTTTTGTTCTCTGTTTTGCTCCCAAGTGTCAGAAATGGAGGAAACGATGCTGTCTGTGCTCAGGCCATCGCAGAAAACAGCCGACAGTGTGATCTCATCCCCCACAGCCTCAGCGCGGCTCCCCCTCGACCCCTCCGAGCTGCCCCCGGACAAGCTCCACGTGGAGCTGGAGCTCTCCCCAGATTCCCAGATCACCCTGTATGGCCCCTTGCTCAAAGCCTTTCTGTCCATAAAGGTAGGCATGGCAGCACAGTCAGCAACAGCCACGTGCAGGAAAGGGAAACAGTGAGTTTGAAATGGAAAATGGGAATTCTGCAGAGTGCATGAATTTGGATGCAAAGTTGTTGAAAGTTGAAAGTTCTGCTTTAGAATGACTTTGATAGGGATGAAGTCATTGGCAAAAGCTGATGAGAAGACTTCCCATATCGATAGATATGTATGTAGACCCTCATCAGCATAATTTTCCTTTCAGGAACTGGTGTATTCTGGAAAATGTCTTCCTTGTGTTTTGCATAAGTAAAAGAAAATAAAATTAAAAATCGTGATTATGACTAGAACTTACATAAACGACCTTTTCTGTGCAAAGATATAGCAGAACCTGTGCTTTTCATGCATTTTAAGCTCTGCAGAGTGTCCTAATTATTTGTTTGGTTTTGTTTTAATTGGATTCTGGGAAGTTTCTGGAGTTCGGATATCATGGAGGGGAGTGGGGAAGGCCAGGAGAATAAAGCTACTTCAACAGATAGAAAAAGAATTATTCATCCTTTCCTTGATGTTAATCTGTTATTGTTTAAAATGTGTGTTTGTGTTGGTTTTGCCCTGTCCTTTTCCATTAGTGATTTTTTAAGGTGTCCAGAAACAGCTCAATTTCTTCCCCCCTTCCCTTGTGGTGACAAAGCAGAGGCAGTTGAACAGCAAGGACAATACCAGTGAAACACCTGGGGTTTGGGTGATTTTTTGGTGTGGTTTTGGGGTTTGTTTTTGGTGGGTTTCTGCTTGTTTGTTTTGTCTGAAGGTCTGGTTCAACCCATGCAGACCTTGGCTAAGGTGATGCTTCTGAGGGTTGTCATTTTGGGTCAGAGGATGGGGAATTTTCTGAGGTGGGATGAACATCAGGACTCACTGAAACATTCATTTTCATGAATTTATATAATGCATTGCTTGTAAGCAATGAATAACAGAAAATATTAAGGTTTATATTATATAGGACTTGCAAATACTCATTATTTTTTCATGCACTCGATAAAATAAATAGGATTAAAATTAGGCCAGAATTGCATCTTGAAGATTTGATTTCTCCTGATATAGAGGAAAAGCACCCATGTTTGAATTGTTTATTGAGCCCCTTTTTTGGAGCCCATAATTCATGAGGTAATTCTGGCTTTCCAAGCAAAACAGCACTTCCTCAGTGCCCTTTGTCTCTGGAGGTAGATGTAAACAGTGCTACATTAGATCCCTGATTCTATAATGATTTAATTGTTTTAGGTGCAGATTTCTCAGATGAAATCTAGTTTTTCTCTTCAAAATCTCAAGAGAAGCTTTAGATGAATAGCTTATTTTAGAAAACATGCATTTATTGCTCTTTTTAGTATTCTTGTGGCTCTCTTTAGATCTTTTTGTCCAGCTGTGCTGGGAGCATCTCTTGTAAGATTTGCAGGAGGGGTTTTTTATGTTTGTTTTCCTGGCTTGTGGTTGAAATGTTGTTTTCAGTTTGTTTTCATTCTCTTTTCTAGTACCCATGATAGAGATTCCTGTACATGCATCATTTGTGCAGTTTGGCTGAGCCTTGTAATCTTGAGGGGTAGTTTTTTGGTGTAGCACCCCCTGTTTTTTATTAAGTGTTTTCTGGCTGGGAATGAAGGATTTATAGATCCTGGCATTCCCAGTGGAAGGTACCAGGAGTAACTTACTGGATTTCTTACCACCCTCTGCTGGGTCTGCCTTATAAAAAATATTGTAAGAAAATTCTTCTTTAGCTTTTTTTTTTCCCCCCGGGCAAGGATGTGATAAATGCTCAGAAATCTGATTCTGATGCACTTAATACATACAACGGAGGAAGTTGATTTTTTTTTTATTACTGATGGATTTTCTGTTTCCCAGTATAATTTGGCAAAGTTTCTTTGGTCTTAGATAATGGAGGAGGATTTGCTTGGGAACAAGGTGGCTTTTAGACCACAGTGAGAAATGTTTGTGATCTGATATTTTAGAAGCCTGTTTAAGACTTCCAAGTTTGCTGAAAGCAGAAGATTGGATGAGGGTGACTTCCTGCAGGATGAGTTTTGGGGTTCTTACTCTGTTACCTATCTTTAAAAGCACAAAATCTGTTTAAAAATTTCAGTAATAATACTTGTATTGCATTTATCTGAAATACCAGTACTGTGAAAGCACATGGCTTAAGTTTGCTCATTTAAACTCTCCAGTTGCCATAAAATAAAAGTATATATGTTTCTTTAGCTGTAGGTTGTAGCTACACCACTTATTTAGGGAGGACTAACATCCAGAAGCTGATTCATTTTATATTTCAGTATGTTGTCGGCATGTTTTTCATTTCTTTCCCATAATAATTCTATTTCCTAGGAAAATTACTTCGGGGAAGATGACATGTACACTGATTTTGAGGAGGTTCTTTCCAGCCCTGTGTTGTCCCTGTCCACATCCTCAAGCTCTGGCTGGACAGCTGTGGGAGTGGACAGTGACAGGAAGGACAATGAGAGCTCAGGGAAGCCAGTTCACCCTCTCTCTTTGCGCCCCTGGGACATCACTGTGCTTGTGAATTTGTACAAAGTGCATGGGCGATTACCAGTGGTAAGTGCTTTAAAATCATACAATAGTTGGCTTTATTTAATTTATTTACTTTTTCAGTTTCTTAATCTGGAGCTAAATTTAATTCCCTGGAATGTTTATTTACTGTGGTGCTTACCAAAGCGAGTATTTACCCTCTGTGACTAAACTGATTTGAGACATCCTTTGTTTTGCTTATCTAAGAGGCAGAACTGGATAATTTTTCACGATTTTTATTCAATGAACTTAATTTGTGTGATATTTTCGATTGACCATTATGATTTCTCTGCTAATTACCAAATCAGTCTTCCAGTGGTGCACTCTACTGTGTGCAGCTGTGGTCTGAGAAATCCACAGGAACAAAAGATGGGATTTACCCAAACAGGCTTGGATTGCTGTTTATGCAATTGTCACAAGAGTTTTGAAGTTGCACAGGCTTCTTTTTGAGTATCCACTTGCAGGAAAATGATCATATTTCCTACTCACAGATTTGCCACTAATCTTAGTATTTCAACCATGTTGTGTATTTTCAGTTTCTGAAAGAGTTGTGGTTATTTTTTTAATTGTAGCATTGCAGTCCAGATGGTCCAGAGTGCCCTACAGCTTTCTTGGAAAGGTTGTGTTTCGAGATGAAGAAAGGGTTTAGGGAAACAATGCTCCAACTTGTCCTGTCTCCAGTGAATGTGTTTCTGAATGACAACTATCAGGTAGTCAGCTTAATTTTACATGTTTGCATGTGAGTGTCTCTACTGTGGAAAGTTGTGTTGATCTTAAAATTGAACTTACCTGTTCTGCAAAGCCTTATGAATCATAAGAGGTATTAAAGAAAAATCTCATGCATATTTTTAAAGATCTGTATTTCTGCCCAGAAGTTTTTTTGTGTTGTCAATTAATAGGATTGAAATTAGGTCAGTGTTGCATCTGGCCTAATTTTTAGTAAAATGCACAAGAGAAAGCACTGCATTGTCTTAATTTGCCTTAGAAGTACTCTGGGGGAGGTTCTCTAGGAGGTACCATTTTGAAGAATGCTTTTTTCTCACAAGAACTGCCTTTCCCTCCCTGTCCCTGCCAGCGCCCTGCGGTGGATGAGGTTCTTCGGGAGGGCCACATCAGCCTGTCGGGGCTGCAGCTCAGGGCTCATGCCATGTTTTCAGCTGAGGGGCTGCCCCTTGGAAGTGACACTCTGGAATATGCATGGCTGATAGATGTCCAGGCTGGAAGCCTCACAGCCAAAGTTACAGCACCACAGGTACCATCCTGACACCATTTGCTTTGAAGTGTTACCTTCCTTCTTCCTCACGCCTTAAAGCAGGAGACAGTGATGCTGCTCACTGCATAAATTGTGCTGCCTGGGCCCACTGGAACATGGTTTACTTGCCCACTCTTGGATTTTATTAGTTCTGTCTTAGCATTAACTCCTTTTAGTCATGCCATTTATGATACATTTATTTTTCCAGATAGATGAATAGCTCCAAGTATACAACAGGCAGATTTATTTCTGTTGTGGTCTGCCAGGTATTTCAAGAAGGTTGCTTTGCCAGTGTGTTCTTAGGCATGAGGAAAGTACATAAATTCTATTTAGTGGTTACTGTTTGGTTTATTTATATTTAATTTTCTTGAGACACTTCTACATCCTCTTGTTCCTCTAAGAATTGGCATTATTTTCTAGATTAAACACATATTTCATCAGGAAACTTCTGCAGCAAATAAAACTTAAGTCATACAAGCAGGTTCAGTAAATCTAAAGAATAGACTTCAGATACGTTTTTGTGTGCTACATGCACAGACATGTGTGGTGGTATGTCCCAAGATGCTGCCACTGATTTAGATAATCTGTAGTATTTACTGCACTGCTTTATGGTTCAAAATTAAACCAAGATGCTTCAAAGTACTCTAAGGTTAGAGAACATTTCTAAATGCTTAGTGCAACCTAAGGATTTTCTTCCCTCATAAAGCCATTCTCAGCTGTATGCATCACACAGGATTTTTATTTTATTTTCAGTTGTCAGCACTGCTGTGGAGCAGAACTTAAATTTGCTGGTTCAGGGTCATTGGCTTCTTTCCTCCCACAGTGTGATGTATTGCAAAAATTTGTGAAGGGACAGCTCTGAAGGGGGGAGGAGAGGTTTTGTGCAGGATAGTCATAGCTATATTAACTTCCATTTAAATTACTGCTGATTTTAAGTGCCTTTCCTTTGGCTAGCCAAGGAAAACCCATTTCCCTCTCATAACAGACAGACAGTCATGAATCATTTCCTCTATGAGCGAGCTAACTCTATCACAGGCTTAAAACAACAATAGGCTAATTGCTGCTTTAGCAAGAATCTTTTGAGCCACTTCCCTCCTCTGCTTTCTGAATGTAACTTGGTTACTTGCAAGCAAGTTTGGCATTTAAATTATGGATGGCAATAAACTACTTTGAGGTATTCCTTGTGGTAGTGTGGGGAGCTGTGTCTTTACAGTGAAGTTCCCAGTTTGTAATAGCAAAAGCTGACGCCTTTTAGTAAGAAATAATTCAGGAAATTGTTTTGTATCACAGTGTTTTCCATGGAAAACAAGAAGAAAAATCAGGAAATAGACTTTGTGTAAGGAAGCTAATGCAGCCAGGGTGGTGTGGTGGGGTCCTTGTTTTCACCCTTGCTCACCTCCCCACCTTTGGTGGTGTTCTGGTACCCGATGGGGAGCTGAAAGAAGCTCATTTTGTGTAGGCAGTGACAGACAATGTGCTGTTGTTGTTTGCCCACAGCTTGCCTGTCTTCTGGAGTGGGGACAGACCTTTGTGTTCCATGTGGTGTGCAGGGAGTTCGAGCTGGAGAGGCCCAAGTCTGTGGTGATCTGCCAGCACGGGATTGATCGGCGCTTCTGTGACTCCAAGGTGCCTTTCCTCCCCCTGAGCTGCTCACAGAATGCATGGGCTCTTTGGAGCAGTCCACAGATCCAGCACTCATGTTAGCAACTTGCATGGAGTGTAGAGGCAGATTGAATGTTCCTTTTGGTAAATTATAGAATCGTAGAATGGATTGGGTTGGAAAAGACCTCCGAGATCATCAAGTCCAACCCTTGGGCCAACTCCAGTCCCTTTACCAGATCATGGCACTCAGTGCCACGGCCAATCTGTGTTTAAAAATCTCCAGGGATGGGGAATCCACCCCCTCTCTGGGCAGCCCATTCTAATGCCTGAGCACTCTCTCTGGAAAGAATTTCTTTCTAATATCCAACTTCAATTTCCCCTGCCAGGGCTTGAGCCCATGCCCCCTTGTCCTATTGCTGAGTGCCTTATACTTAGTTATGTTTTAAAAGAAATGTGATTCTCTCTGCAATTTTCCTGTGGATATGCAGAGTGGTAGGCAGTGGGTCCCCTGGCATGGCTGGACACAGGAATTAAACATACACGAGGGAAAATGAACCTCAGCACAGAAACACCCCATCTCATACTCAGCTGATATTGCAAATAACTTGCTATTGGTCTAGTTTTAGGTCTCTGTTAAACAACATAAACAAAAGGATTGGCACAAATGAAACCAAAACTGCTAATGTATGGTGAAATGTAATTCCATTTTTTTCCCTGTCTGTCCAGATGAACTGTGTGCCTGGGCCCTGCCCAACATCTGATGACTTGAAGTACACAATGACACGCTTAGCCATGGATGGAGCAGATCTGTATGTGGTAGAACATGGCTGTGCCACCAATGTAAAGGTAAGAGTATTTCTCTTAGCAGCAATTAAAATGCTTCCTTGACAGTAGAATTATTTCTATTTTTTTGATGGAGTAGCTGCCTGAACTAATTGATTGCTTACATGCAATGGACTAGCAGAATTTCTGAAACTAAGTGATAAAAGGTTGGCTTGGACTGGGCCACGAGTGGGTCTGCTTGGCTTCTACTTACTAATACCATTAATGATGTTGGAAAATGGTAAAGAGGAGTATATGTCTGCCAAAATAAAAGGGAAATGATTGCTACGGATCATGTGCAAGTCATTGCTTGATAACTCATGGTCCCCTTGTGTGATAGAGCTCTTTAATTTCAGATGTACCTTTGGTAGAGAAGGGAGAAGTCGTAGTGTCACTGCCTGACTGAATCTTCTGTCTAAGAAGGGCTGTGCAGGAAGAGCTGAATTTCTCTCCATTATCCTACTGAACAGGCAAAACTGGAATAATTTACTCAGTGTTGCAAAATATAAATTTGGAATAACTGACTTACAGCAAAAGCAGAAAAGAAAAGTGCTATGCTGATACAACTGACTAATAGTTCAGTTTTAAATGGTAGATTTAAAGTGTAAAGTTTTGGGCACAGCTTCACATTATGAGCAATAATGTAACTGAAGGGCAGGGATAATTATTTTAGACTTTCTTCTGATGACGTGATCTCTCCTCATTTGAATGGCTTGCTGCCCTGTGGCAGTAAAAAAATGTTTGAGCCTCCAGATTCTTTTGAATCCAATATTAAAAAGCACCATCACAAATATTAACTGTGTCTGCAGGCATAAATATGAATGGCAGTATTTTCAAAAGCAACTTAATAACCTGAACCACTCTAGAAAATTATATCCTGAATGTGTTTCATTCAAATTAAAAAAAAAAAAAAGGTTTCCAATGCTTTTTTATAATCTGTGACAGAGATGAGAAGTAATAATTTAATATTAACCTTGTGGGTAGCTCCTCCTTGGCTGGGTTATCTTTCAGCTTTCCTTGTTTTTGAGTTGGAAAACTCAGTCTGCCATTTCAAGTGCTCTGTGGTGACTTTGGAGAGGGCTGAAGCTGTGCAGGGAACTTGGCCCAATGTCTTGAGATTATCTGAAGTGTGTGGAAGGGTTATTTTTGCTTTTATAGCATGTACCAGTGTCAGGGAGGATTAATACTGGTCTGGGCAGGTGAGTTTGTTGTACAGTGGCCAGTTTTCCACAGCAGGGCTAAAGCAAGAGCTTTTGGTTCATCTTTGAGGGACACCCTCCTGCTTGGTTCACCAAAACTTCTGGAATTGCATCAAAACAAAAAGTGAAGTGTGATCATGCAGGAATTACTGTAACAGTTCATCTGGATCTCAGTTAAAGTTTAGGATCTGGAGTTCCTTGAGTTTTGCAGTGGCTGATGGGGTTGTCTCACTGAGCCATTTATTAAGGGTACAGTTAATACAGCTTTGTACTTAAAGCAAATAATTACTGTCTAAGGACATACCATGATATGTGTAATATCAAATAATCTGATTCTGGAAGTTTTAATGCCTTGGTTTCTAGATGGCATGATGAAGTTAATGATTTAATTTTTTTAAAGTTTCATTACCACATCTGCCCAAAGTTGAGCTTTCTTTTTCAATCTGTTCACAAAATATGAAAAATAAGATTTTTTGTTTTGCTTTTGTTATTTAAAAATGGCTGAAATTAATTTCCAAGCTTGCTTTCTTTTGTGTGGGTGCTTACCTGCATATAAACTGTTTCCTTATAGAATCACAGAATCGATTGGGTTGGAAAAGACCTCTGAGATCATCAAGTCCAACCCTTGGTCCAACTCCTTGTTGCCTTTGGAGAGAACAGTTCACTGAGATATTTTTGGACTGTTATATGTGCTGTGTCAACTGGTCTAAGGCTGCTGTTTCTTTAGTTTGCTCCCAAATAACCCGAGTTGATGCTTTCAATGGTATTTTCAGATGGGCGCCATACGCATTGCCAACTGCAACCTGCACAACCAGTCAGTGGGCGAAGGCGTCAGCGCTGCCATCCAGGACCTGCAGCTGCGGCAGTACGTGGAGCAGGTGAACAGCTGCAGGGCTGGGCTGCAGCCCATCCTCAGGAGGGCTTGCTGGCTGGAAGCTGGCTCTGCCAACCTGGGGCTCGTCACTGCTGACATCGCCTTGGCTGCAGATCATCCCTCCAAGCACGAGGTGCAGAGGCACTTCCTGGAGACGCACGACACCCGAACCAAGAGGTGAGAGATCCACTGGAGGAGGTGCATCTCAGAGAGAGGTATCTTTTGACCTTGCTGTGCTGGTTTAAAGGTAAACAGGCAGGAGAAATGAATGCAACACAAAAGAGATTATAAGTCAGAGTTACAATTTAGTAACAATATTATAATAAATGCAATGGCACAAATAGAAATTGATTTTAACCCACAAAACCCAGAAGTATGACCCAGCACCCTGGGGCACAAACACAAAGGGGTTTGTTAGCCCCTGTGCTGAACCCCACGTGGTTTCCCCAAGTCCAAAGTAAAAAGCAGTGAAAAACCTTTTGGTTGCAGTCTGGTGAAGAGTGGTGGTCGCAGTCTGGTTGAAAGTGGTGGTCTCCTCCTGTTGAGGTTCTGGTCCTCCTCTGGATCCAATGAGTGGTTCCCCAAGTCCCCAAACCCCCAAGATCATATCCCTTCAGGTCCAGGTGGGACTGCCCAGTCCCTCCCCCAGGGTGGGGAATTACTCAATAGGTGATCTCACTCTGTGAGTCATGGGGTATTTGGAATCATTGATGGCCCATTAGCAGACATGACCCCTCAGGTGGGTGTAGAGGTGCTGGTTTTAAACCTGCTCATGCGTTTGTTCATGTTATTTATTTTTCTGCCTTTGTAGGTTGTGGTTTCTGTGGCCTGATGATAATTTGAGAAACAAGAGAAGCAAGAACAAGTGTGGCTGTCTCGGTGGTTGTCGATTCTTTGGTGGTACCTTAACAGGACTAGATTTTTTCAAACTGGAGGAACTGACACCTTCAAGCAGCTCAGCTTTCTCAAGCACAAGTGCAGAATCTGATATGTTTTACGGGCAGTCTTTACTGCAGCCAGGAGAATGGATAATTACTAAGGAAATTCCTAAAATTTTAGATGGTGAGACTGCAGTATAGTGTATTTTCAGTCTATTTTGCCCAAAAGTATAATTTCTTAACTTTTTATAGCATTTACAATTCTGGTTAGTAAGTAGAACTACTTGTGCTCCTGTGGCCTGGACCCTTCTAAGAGCAGATAGGCTCAAGAGTAGTAAGTAAGCTTTCATATGCTGCATTTTTATATTAACATGCAACTCCTGAGTAAAAAGGAGTTTTTTTGACTTGTGTCTGTTCTGCCTATGCAGAAAGCAGTCTACCAAGACAATCTGATGCTTTGCTGCCATGATTTTATTAGATTTTTTTTAAGTACAACATGCTAGGATGCTTTTATTTAATGAAGATTTGTATTAGTGGGCAAGGACGAGACCACTGCAGCTGTGTTGTCACATACCCAATTTTCCTTTTCCGTTTCTGATCCTAGGGAAAGCAAATGGTGTAAAAAGAAAAGATTGGGATTGCAGATCTGTGGGTATAGAAATGGAAAGGAAAGCACAACACCTAAGCCTCCAAGTGCCGCTGCGCTCCCACAGCTCCTCATCCTCCTCCGAGGAAACGAGCAGCTCCAGTGCTGCACTGCCCTTGCTGGCCGGGGAGAAGGACAGCCCGTCCTCCACCACGGAGGATCACCTGGGACAGAAGGAGTTCTTGTCTGGTGCCAAAAGGGAGGATGGTCATGGAAGGTTAGTACTCTCTCTCCAGGTATAATTCCACTCTTGAACGCTTTAAGATGGAAAATAAGCCTTGGATTTAGCAATTTATAGAGCGTTGGTTATTTTCTTGCATTGCTGCTGAAATGTGTTTCCTAGTTGGAATGGCAGTTTGGATCTGCCAGGGGAGGTTTAGGTTGAATATCAGGAAGAAGTTCTTTACAGAGAGAGTGGTCAGGCATTGGAATGGCCTGCCCAGGGAGGGGGTGGATTCTCCAACCCTGGAGGTTTTTAAGGTCAGACTGGACGTGGCACTGAGTGCCATGATCTGGTCAGACAAAGCAGGGTTGGATTAAGGGTTGGACTTGATGATCTCAGAGGTCTCTTCCAACCCTATTCTACGATTCTATGAAAACCTGCATGTAAGACAACAGCCCTTGCTGTTAGTGTTGTTTTTTACATCTTCTGTATGTGGCTAAATGGACTAACAAGTGGCAGAATTTGGTGTGTCATCAGCATTATGAAACTAATGACTACTCTGATAGGTGCAGAATCACTGATGCTTCTGTAATGTAAGAAGAGCAACATTAACAACAAACCAACCAACCTCTGCTTTCTGTTCCCAGCATTGCTGCTGAGGGTGCAGAGGGCCGCCCTACGTCCCCTGGCAGCCAGGAGAGGCCCGTTGGGCAGTCCCCCATGCGGTCCCCGCTGAAGCGCCAGGCCTCCGTGTGCTCCACACGGCTCGGGAGCACCAAGAGCCTCACGGCCGCCTTCTACGGGGACAAGCAGCCCGTGCCCGTGGGAGTGCAGTTCAGCAGTGACGTGTCCCGCAGCGATGAGAACGTCCTGGACTCCCCCAAGCAGAGGAGGAGCTTTGGCTCTTTCCCTTACACTCCCTCTGCAGACTCCAACTCGTTCCACCAGTACCGCTCCATGGACTCCAGCATGTCCATGGCTGACAGCGAAGCTTATTTTTCTGCAGCAGAGGAGTTTGAACCAATAAGCAGTGATGAAGGTCCAGGAACATATCCAGGGAGGAAGAAGAGAAAAAAGCAAGCTCAGAAAACTGAATACAGTAGAGGGTCTATTTATCATAGCGTGGAAGGGCCCTTGACAAGCACAATCCATGGAGAAATTAGCCAGGATATTAAAACGTTGCCAATTAAGACTCACCCTTCGCAAGCTTCATTTGTTTCAGCACTGGGAGGAGATGATGAGCACGTTGATAACATGTATGTCCTGGACTCTGAGAAGACTGTGGAACGGGAGCAAATAACTTCCCAGCAACCTGTAATGGCGTGTTACCAAAATTACCTTACGCAGTTCCAGGTGATCAACTGGTCAGTAAAGCATCCAACTAACAAAAGGACTTCAAAATCCTCATTACATCGCCCTTTAGACCTTGACACACCAACCAGTGAAGAAAGCTCATCGTCTTTTGAGCAACTTTCTGTCCCAACTTTTAAGGTATGGAAGATGGAGATGTAGAGAAAGGAGTAAGAGTTCAAAATAACTTCAAATTGCTAAGTACACCTGTTGTGTAAATAAAGCTACAAGAAACTTGGAATTTCATTGCTTTTAGTTAAGGAGTACCTTGAATTTTTGACTTCAGATCATGGGGCTGAGTGGTTGGGAGGTTGTGGACAAGAAAAGATGGAGGATCGTTCTATGGATGAAATGTGTGTTCTGAATTGTCATTATTGCTCTTGAAAATGCTGCTCTTAAAAACATTGAATGATACACAGCTGAGTTATATTGGAGTTTTGCTTAAAATGTATTATACAGAACTTCAGTAGCAGTACATTTAAAACTGATCAAGTATAATCTTGGCTCTAAGTGAAATGAAAACTCAGATTTAGCAAATTATTTTTTTAAAGGACAGGAGCATACATGTTCAAGGAAGGAGCTGAAACAAAATACAGGAAAAAATAATGGAAATTACTTGATTAAAAATAGATGTCTGACCTCTGGAATTCATTTTGTTACCATTTTGCAGGAAAAGCTTTGTGTTCATGCAAACCTTTTGTAGATTACTATTTGAAGTTTTTTTTAAAAAGCAATGAGTCATTTTTTATATAAAAACTTCACAGTCTAATCTCTGGAGTAATTTGTAAAATAAACTTAGGAGTTTCTGTATGTGTTGGAGAGTTGCTTAGGAGGGATTCTTTTAAGAAAGAAAAAACTGCAAGGGGAATACTTGAAGATTCCTTGTTGTTTTTTTTTCATGTGTCAAAGGAATTTAATAAATTTCTTTGTGTTCTTACCTTAGATTGTTAAACAGGGTCTCACAGCGAATTCATTGCTGGACAGAGGCATGCAGCTTTCAGGATCAACATCTAAGTAAGCTGAATACTGTCTGACATTATTAGCATATTATTTAAGAGTAGAATTTCCCTGGTACTCTTTTTAAATATTTTGGCTCTTGCTAGCCTTTCCAAAATTTGATTTATAGCAGTAGTTTCAGTAGCAGATCTATTTGAGAACAGAGAGTGTTCTACTATAAAATATTTGGGTTTGGTCAAAGGGAAAGTACACAGTGAAAGCATTAAATTATTTGTATGTTGAAAATTTATATGTTTTCAAGATTGCAAATGGCAATTTAACTTAGATTAATTTGAGAGGTGCTAATGGCAAGTGTCCATTGCATTGCCAAAAGCTGAACTCAAATCTAGAGAGGGCCTTTCTCTGAGATTACATTTGTGTACTTTCGAAGATGTATAGTAGAAGAAACCTTATAATTCTAATCAGAATCAAAATGATACCAGCACCTTTGTGTATTTTTTTACAAAGTCTGATTGTCAATATGTATTTGTGTTGTTTAGTACCCCTTACACTCCTCTGGATAAGAAGTCTGCAGAAAACACGGATGATGAAACAATCACAGAGGAATGGACGCTGGATCACCCCGTGTTCCAGACACGGACCACGGCAATAGTAGAAGTGAAAGGAACCGTAGATGTAGTTCTGACTCCTCTTGTAGCAGAGGCACTGGATAGGTAATTAATTTTAGTTTACTGCTGCAGTGGGTGGTCCCGTGGTGTAAAGGAGAGCACTCTGGACTCTGAAGCCCAAGGACCTGAGTTCGAGTCTCAGTGGGGACCATCCCCTGGCAGTAAATGCCTCCCTGCCATCCCATCCTGTCACATCTCGGATGCTCAGCAGAGTCAGCCCTGGTCAGTACCGGGTGCTGTGACAGTCCCAAGGACTTCACTGTCACTGTCCAAGCTCTCTCGGCTGTGGCAAATGGACCTTGGGACTTAAACGGTGGGGCCAGTTCTGTGCACGCTGAGCCTCACCTAAAACATCCACTGCCCAGGCTGGGAGGGCACGTGGGGAGAGCCCTGCCCAAATCTTCATTTGTAAAGTCTGACCATACATACGTACTGCTGCAGTGTATGCTAAAAATGGGCTAACATCAAGGGTTAGGTTAAAAGGCTTGAATAATTTGACTGATGGAACAGCAGGGCGTCGTGCCCAGCAAGTGCAGTTCTGCATTTCCCAACTGCAAGAACATTATGCTCACCTGGGAAGTGCCCTTTAGAAATGTTAGTGCTTGTTTTTCCCCCTCTGTGTGGTGTTGCTGAAGCTCCACTGCTGGTGTGGCTGGTGCAGTGGAGGTTTCAGTGCTCTGTCCCTCCGCAGGTACATTGAGGCCATGGTGCACTGTGCCAGCTCCAGGCACCCAGCAGCCATCGTGGACGACCTGCACTGCACCGTGCTGCGCGACGCCGTGCAGAGCAGCAGGACCAGCTGCTCCGAAAATGTAAGGCAGGGACAGAAGCAGACACACCTGGGCTGGGAAGAACACTAAGTTCTGTGTTTTACACAGGGAAAGTTTTAGTGTTTTGAGATACAGTCAGTAAATGCTACGTTAATTTGGAATCCATGCTTATTTTTGTCTTGCACCTGTTGTGCATGTGTTTCTAAATCAACTGTTGTGTGTACTGTCAGTGACCAGAAACCTCTCACAGCACTGAAGTTTTTCTGTTATGGATGGTCTAGTCATGAGATCAGATCATACATTCTGTTCTCTGGAATTCCTATAACTGATATTCTTAAATATTCATATCAACAAGAAGTTATTATTTTGCAGTAGTCAGGGAGAGCTGTGAAAGTGCCTGTGGGTTTTTTTGCAGTTCATCTGATACCTTAAAAATTAATTTATCTTGAAAAGAATTGTGTGGTATTTCTACAGAATTGTGAGTCCTTTCTGTCCAAGATAATGACCATATTTATATTTTATGATTTCTTGGACTTCACAATGTAGCAGACACTAATTATTTTCTTCATAGTAAGTTGTTTTATACAACCTACATATGTAGAATTCAAACTTTCAGCTGAAATCTGGTCATTAGGAAGTTTACTGCAGAATGGCCTTGCTGCCCTTATGGCTCTAGACTGACTGTGTCTGTAAGTGCTACAACCCTTGCTCTAGAAATCATAGTATTATGATATAAATGAAGTTAGAATCTCTTGATGCTTCAGTGCTGATGAGCTGTCCTGTTACTCTTGAGTTTCAGTGCTAACTACTGATTTTTCTCCCCCACCCAAGTTATCTTCAAAGCAGGATATCAGAGGAACAAAAATAGACACTACCACCACAGGAACAACAAACCAGGGACCAGCACAGACCAGTCTGTCACTTAAGCAAGATAATGTGACAATTAAAGGTCTTCAGGCCAATGTTACAGTACCAAAGGTAACAACTCTTTGTTAAGCTTATTGGTAGCCACGTGCCTCACAACTTACCCTCAGTTTCCATCCCTATTAGTTCCCCAAAAGCTGGGAAGTATAAGACAAGATTGTGTCAGAAGTTAGTGATGTGCACTTAATGTGACGTGTTTTTCTAAGTTTCTTTCGTCTCTGGTGGAATTTTATGTCCAGGTGAACCTGTGTTTGCTCCAGGCATCTGTGGATGAATCCCCAGGGATTTCTTCCAGCAAAACCGTGACTCACGTTTCATTGGTGGCTTTGTGTTTTGACAGAATTGCCACACAAGTTCGTATGAACAGGTAACAGTAATACACGTTTCTGTCATAAACTTCAAACAAAACTCATCAAATGAAGTATGTCTCTCTGACATTTGATTCTTTGGTTTTCCTCCTTTATATTCCAAGGGGTGTAGTTGAGGAGGCTTCAAACAGTGCAGAAACTGGGAGGAATTCCGTCACATTCGATCGTTACATCCAAACCAGCAAAATGCAGCCCCAGTCCTCTGGCTCACTGAGGTCCAACTCTGGGGCAGAAAAGGGGAAAGAAATTGCTGCTAAACTGAACATCCATCGTGTTCATGGACAGCTTAGAGGCCTTGATACAACAGGTATTGAACAATATGAAGTTGTGGAAATGTCAGTTTTCAATGGAAGCAAGTGGTTATTCTTGATGTGGTAGTTTGGTTGTGGTGTTTTTTTCAACACAGATAAAAAGACACTTAAACCTGGAGATTTTGCAGATACTTTAAAAACAAGTTTAGGATTGAAACTCTGAATTGTTTCTGTTATTCTGTGAAGTGCTGGATGTAAATGTAGGCAGATTTAAAACTATCAGGACAAAATTCTAAGCAGTTTGTGTGGCAGATGAGTCACATTGTAAATATTGACTGCACTGGTAGAATTTCAGGCCCGAGCTCCCCTCCTCCCAGTTGATCTCTTTTCAGCTACTTTTTTTTGTCACCTTAAGTGGGGAATAAATTATGCTTATTTGCTTTCTTGCTTCTTTCTAACACTTTGAAGATAGACATGATGTGTCTGTTGTACCAGAAATTTCAACATGACAAGCTGTAGATTTTTAACCATATTGATTATAAAACTGAAAATGTGTTCTACCCTATTGACTTCCTTCTTGTTTGTGTTGAGATTCCTTGAAGAAGGTATGAATTATGTTTTGCTGTAACTCCTGATCCTGGACAAACTAACCAGGAAAAGATGATCAAAAGTAGAGGTAGTTTTTTGTTAGAACGGAGTCAGTTTTGGTGGAATCTCTATGAATTAGTGCCGTGTTGTACTCTGTGCCATAAGGAATGAGAATCTTTAGGACAGGAGGAAGTACTCTGTACAGCAGGTCTGATTAAAAACATAGACAATAAATAAAGAAACAATGGAAAACCCACTGCTGTGCAAAGATGAGTGAGCAAATCAAATGGGAGGAAAACAAAAGCAGTAAGAGAAAATTGAAATGGTGTAACTCCATTTTACTTAGATATGGGGAGAGTCTTAGCAGCAGTTCCCTGTGTTGGATGTGCTACAGCAATTCAGGAAGGTCAAGTTTGGAATTCTAACCAAGAAAACTTGTCATCTTCTCTTTAAAAGTTTGAGAAGTGCCTTTTTAAGGATCTTAGCATTTCATGTAGATGTCAGAAGTGAATGCAGTTATAACCTGGAGGCAGAGTGTGAGGATTGGAAGGGATATAAAGTGACTCAGCATAGTTCTTTTCCTCAGATATTTGACATTTAGCCCCTTGTGTGACTTAATAGGCAAGAGGTATAAAATTATTCAAAATGTTTCTTGAAGAATGTCACTAAAAGAAAGGATTTAGACTTAAGCTGCATCCTAACATCAAAGACATGGACAGCCAAGATCATCATAAATTTAAATCTGCTGGAGTCTGGATTTTTGTAGGAGTCACTGAAACTTAATGCTTTCCATCTTCCCAATGCAGACACAGGCATGCTTCCAGCCAAGAGGCAACCTTGGAATTAAATTTGGAGCTTCATTCTTAAATATCCTGCTATATTATATATTATTATATTATGCCCATATTGACGTGCCAGAATCAAGGAATTTTTCCTCTTTCTGTGCTTCTTTTTTTTCCTTGCCCATGCTTCAACTTTAATCCTTCTCTTTCTTTATTTTCCCCTTCTCCTGTTTGAGGAATGCTAAAGGAATAGCACTCCCCAAACACTGTCAACTTCAGAGAGATGTTTGAAGATGTAAAGTTTTTTTTTCATTTTGTAACAAAGTAATAAATATATTTATTTTCACAGATATTGGGACTTGTGCAATAACAGCCATTCCTTTTGGGAAATCGAAAGTGCTTTTTACTTTGGAAGAGTTGGATGAGTTTGCTTTTGTGGATGAAACGGATCAACAAGCTGTCCCAGACGTAGCTCGGATTGGTCCTAGCCAAGAGAAATGGGGTTGGATAATGTTTGAGTGTGGCATTGAAAATTTAACTATAAAAGGTAAAGCTTATGTAGGCTTTATTGTTCTTTTTTAAATGCAATTGCTAACAATTCTATAGTTAGGTCTTGTTAGCAACTACTCGATTAGAAATTGTTGAATACAGGTGGTACTAAATAGTACATGCCTGTGGTAAAGCAATTACATTACATAGGTTATACAATAAAGGAACTTTTAGTAGTAAATACCATTTAAAATAGTGTATGAAATGATTTGATGTAAACTCCCTTCACCAGTTTCTGAACGTTTCAGTTAAGGTTGAAATTGATGCTTTCACTGATCACTTAAATCCTGACCCTGCACTCCTGACCTTACTGACAGTGACTGTCTGCATACAGGGCCAGGGTTTGCTTTGGGAGGGGAAAGGTAGCTTCAAAAATAAAAAAACAACCCAGTATATTTGTATTTTCTGTCATCCAAGTTCTTTTTTTCAGGGAATACTATTTTTATGTGAATGCTCTTAATTACTTGGAACAAACTGTCAAAAGCTCGAAGTTGTAGTGATAAATTCTTGTATAAAATGTTAATGCATCTTGTCTAAGCAAAATTGTGTGGATTTCTCTTAAGTGCAGACCTTTTCTATGGGGCATAACTTAGAGATGTTTATGCACTGCAAACATTTACAGTCTTGGTGGTTTTTTCCAGGAGGAAGACAAAGTGGAGCAGTGTTGTACAACACATTTGGGGTCATGGGGAAATCAAGAGATACGGAGAGAGGTGGATTGCTTGCATCCAACAACTCTTCAGACTCCCCCACAGGCAGTGGTTATAACACTGATGTGTCTGAAGACAACCTCCCTTGTGACAGAATAAGTCCTTCCTCAGATATTAATGGAAATTCAGTGTCAGATGAGCAGGTTTGTCTTTCACCTTTCACAGCGTCTCTTGGGAGAGTCAGTGGCCAGCGCTAGTTTATTTTTCTTTGCCCAAAAGCACATGAAATGAATTTTTTATGCTAAGTTAGTGCTTTTCAGTATAATAATTTTGGAAAACGATTTCACTTTTGACTTTGTGATTTTTTTTTTTAAGGATGAAGGCGTTGAGTCTGATGATCTAAAAAAAGATATCCCCCTGATGCCTCCTCCCCCTGACTCTTGCAGCATGAAGTTGACAATCAAAGAAATCTGGTTTAGCTTTGCAGCCCCTACCAATGTGCGCTCTCCAGCCCACATATATTCAAGGTAAACTTTTACCTGATTTAAAAGAAAGAAAATGGCACTTCTGCTTTGTTAAATACAGTTGGATTTGGCAGATTCTGAGTGAAACTTCAATAATTTTTGAAGCTTCTCTCAAAATGAAAAATTTTGGATTTTATATTTATTGCAGTAACTCTTGCTTCAGTTTTATATTTTGTAACTGATATGGAAGTGTTGCTAGAAAACTTCTAGCTAGATGTGATAAAAAGAAGAAAAGGAAGGTTACAAAAACCAAGCCAAACAAAAAAACCTCTCCCTAAAAGCTTGTGGTGAGATGGAAATCTGTGAAGGAGAAAGGCAGGGAGGATATTTCTTTTGCACTATAAATTTCAAGATAAATCTTTGTAAGATAGTTTTTCATGTGGTATATGTAGAATAAGGCAAGTAGTTTAAGATCAGTATGGAGCTATAAATTAGAAAATACTCTGGTAATATTCTTGCCTCAGCCCTTCAGCAGAAGTCCTTCATGAGGTGTTAATAACAGTCAGTGATGGCAATTTCAAACTGTATGATTTCAGTGGGGAGTAGAAATGGGAACAGGGAGGAACAGCAGTGGCAAAAGTGGATGAAATCATGAGTGTGTGAGCGAGTAAAACTAAAATTGCCTTAGGTCCTTTTTGCCAGTGTTCATTTTCTGGGCAGTAACTCTGCATTTATCACTTTGCATCGCTGCCCTGTGGTGTTCCCCCTGCCTGCCTGGTGTCCAGAAGAGCATTAGCAACCCCTGCTGCTGCCTGTGAGTGCCTCATTCTCTTTATGTCCCCCCAGGCAGCTGAACCTCCTGAGCACTGCAACGCCTGCAGTCGGCGCTTGGCTCGTTCCCATTGACCAGGTGAAATCGTCCCTAAATAAACTGGACACCGAGGGGACCCTGCGGGTCTGTGCTGTTATGGGCTGCATCATGACTGAGGCTCTGGAGGTAAATGGCCTTCACAAAATCACAGGCATCTCAGAACAGTGCAATAAGTAATATATGTTGTCTGGGGTTCTGGATATTTTCACTGACAGACTCGTGAACCTTCAGTTCAGAGCTGGTCACAAGAATTGGGTGCACAGCCCAAAAAATTTGAAAGCAAAAAACAGTCAGCTGTTCCTGGTGAAGAAGCCTCGTGCTTCTGACCCTCCAGATAACATAAGAGTAAGAAATATGGCTGCAGTGCCTGGTATATTTAATTAAATACTTTTGTCTGCTGCTTGTTTGGTTGGCACCATCTAGTGGGAAGATTCTGAGGTGATACCTGTTGTTGAGATCCCATCTGGCACTGAGAAATTGATGTGTGAGGCTTGTTTTCTGCTGGCCTCAAAAACCATCCTTTGCAGCAGTCTCTTATTCGTACCTCCCTTCCTATTTTTTCCCACCTCTTTTCTAACATTAAATCAAATTACAAAAATTCCTGTTTTGTCTTTAACTAGGAATAGTTTCTTTGAAAATCCCAACTATCTTTGCAAATATGTCTATTAGTCCAGAAGTAACTTTATAAAGCTTGCAGTTTGAATCCAGGCTTTTGTCTTATTACTTCATATCAATAGAGAAGCATCAGGTATGATTTTTCACATACACTATTGAAAGTGAAGTGAGTATCCATGTGGCAAATGTTTGTTTAAAATGGAGTTAGAGCTTGTATCGTAGGTGAAATCCTGTCATTTGTACTCATTTGCAATGATGTTCCTATGCTGAAAATGGCTTTATTTTGATGTAGAATAAAAGTGTGCACTTCCCTCTGAGAAGCAAATACAACAGGCTTACCAAAGTGGCTCGTTTCCTGCAAGAAAATCCTTCCTGTTTGCTGTGTAACATATTGCACCATTACCTGCACCAAGCCAATTACTCCATTATTGAGGATGCCACCATGGTGAGTTGCCCTGTAAAACTGCAAATAACTTGGTCTTTTAGTGTCAAATTCTACTGTCTTAAATTTGCTAACAGTTGAAGGGAAGTTAACAAACAAGAAAATAAAATTCAAACTCCTATCTATCTTTAATTTCTGTTGTGGCCTGTATATATGCATAATGTTTATCAAGCTATTTTATTACTAAATACATGACAAATCATAAACAAAAGGCATGCCTTTAAAATTATTAATCAGATTTCATTGCCTCTTTATCAGATGCCAATGGCCTTTTCATCAAATTTCATTTTTCATGGTTTTAAGATTGAATAGATCTCAAGTTTGTTAAGACAAGTGCATGACCTGTTTAGCTTATTCCAAACTCTCTCCTTGGAATTAGTTTTCATTCCTATAGAAATACTGGGATAAAGTTTAAAGAAGGAACTGGAATTGTACAAACTTTCAAAGCTTAAGAATCTTGATGGCTTTAGAGTGCAAATGGCCAGATTATAGTGGGAAATAGTTGTTTGAACAAACATTAGGCAGAAGGAGGAGTGTTTATTCCTGATTTTGTGTCATTTTCATAATCCAATTCCACAGCTGTCGGATTTAAACACTCTGGTTTTCAACATGATTCTGTGATACTCAGCTGAGAGTCAGTGATCAGAAATAGCACAGTTTGTGGCAGAAATAGCACTGTTTGATTTGTGGTCAAAAAAACAGGTGTTTTTTTTTCTTTAGGACAGTTCAATGGTGTAATCAAAACAGTCCCTATTTTTGGCCTCAAATTTATGTTCTTAAAGTACTGTTTTACCAACAGGGGAAAAAAGCATAGTCTTTTCAATTTCAGTTCTGTATCTGCTGTCAGTCTGGTGTTGCTATGAATTTTAGTCTAGTCCAGAACTTTATAATTACTGAAGTGCTTTTGGTTTTATATTTAATAAACCTGTTTCCTGTTGTTTATTTTTGGCCCTTCAGGTCATGTAAATAAATGTATTCACTATGCTCAATGAAGCTGTAATTTTTCTCTCTCAGTTTTTGGCTGCTTCTCTCTGAATTGTTGTGGCATGGTACCAGCATGTTTGTCATAAGCCTTCTGAGCACAAAGATTTAAGGCAGCTTTGGCTTTTTTCCCTTCCAGTTTACTTCAAAATGCTGTGACACAAATTTTAACTATTTTTTTTTTTAAAGAGTGATGGCCTTCCTGCCTTAGTAACCTTAAAAAAAGGTCTGGTTGCCTTAGCGAGGCAGTGGATGAAGTTCATTGTGGTAACCCCAGCCTTCAAAGGAGTCAGCCTGCACAGACCAGCCCAGCCAGTGAAACTGCAGCCAAACGCCTGCCATGAGCACGAGGATGGGCTGGGCCTGGACAACGGAGCGGGTCTGCAGAGTGACACGAGTGCAGATGGGGCAGAGTTTGAGTTTGATGCAGGTACTCTTGTGTTCTTCTGCTTCCATAAAAAAAAGTCATAGGGACAAGTAGGTCCTCTCAGAGCGTTTGTATCTTCTCTAGTTTTAATGCTTGAATACTTTATATTCTTCAATTTTTTTTAGAATTATTGAACTTCTTTTTTTAACTCATCTTCACTCTGAAGCTGCTGCTAACAATTGTAATTATAGCATTACAATAATTAGTACTTGTGCAGGGTAAAACAAAACGGGAGACCTGTCTGGCTTCACACACTTTGTCTTCTTGTCTCTTCCACAAAATACATCAAATTAATTACCTGCTACCTTAGAAGTAGGATTTTGTTGTGTGGATTCTGACCTTAATTAAGAGTTGTAAGATGCAATTCTATGGATTCTGTCAGTCCTAGCTTAAAACTGTTCTTTGTGAAGATGTTTTCTCTTCTTTTTTTCCCCCCCTCCTCATTTTTACTACTGAAGTGGTAAATTTCTATTGCCATCTTACATGTTGCCAATTTAAAATAAGCTGCTCATTTACCGTTGTATTTGATACAGAGGTGACTTAAGAACTGCAGAAGGGAAGGGCATAAATAGATACATGTTGTTGGAGCATTTTTGTTGTGTTGATTTCATGATAAAAAAATAATAAAAAAAATCAGGAGGAGAATCTGCTTTTAGTTAAAAGCCAGGCAACAGTTATCAGCTTAAAGAGAGCAAACCTGAATATGTTTATGAGTGAAACTTGTATTTAATCATACAGAACAATGGAAAATGTTACTCCCTTCTCTAAAATATCTGCTTTGGTTCAGCAGAAACACTTGGATTATTAGACCAAATCCAGTAGGTGCTGTCTGAGGATTTCTTCTTTGTTTTCACATTGCCTAGACAGTTGTGTAGGTGTGTGTCAGAATTTGGGAGTTCATGACTGCCTGTAAATAAGTGTGCCTAATAATAGATACTCTTGGTTCCCCACATGTATAAAACTGGGAAATAACCATTTGCTTGGTTGCAGCCACTGTCAGTGAGCACACGATGCTCCTGGAAGGAACAGCCAACCGGCCTCCCCCTGCCAGCGCCTCCTCGGGGCCCGTCACCGGCGCTGAGATCATGAGGAAACTGTCCAAGACTCACACTCACAGTGACTCTGTCCTGAAAATAAAGGTGAGTTTCCAGCACCACACACCAGGGAAAGGTGGTCTGTTGTCTTGGTTTTGTTTTGGCTTTCCAGTCCCCAAGCTGCCTCTGCTTCTCCCTCTGCTCCTCAAAGTGGGGGAAAAAGAAAGGGAAAAAAACTCTTGAAACTGAATTGAGTCAGAGTATATATGTGTTTTTCTAAAGGCTTCTAAACGCTTATATATACACAATCTGCACCCAACATTGGAAAACTTCCAGGGGAAAAGGAAAGGCGAAAGGGATGGAGAAAACAGGGACAACAAAGGGACAAAACAGAACAAATAGGTACTACTAGATGCCCCCACCCACCCCCCAAGCAATACAATCATACCAACGACTCTCAGAAGAAAGCCAGCTCTTTCTCATGCCCTCTCTCTAACGTCCTCTCTCTGATCTCCTGCTTGGCTCCAACAAAGGACCGTAAGCAGCAAACTCCCTGCTCCCAACCCTTGCCGGAACAAGAAGACTGCACACTTCCTATCTCCCTCTCTGATATCCTCCCTTGTCACCTGAGAGGGGGAAAAGAAACCACGTGGGGAATACCTAGGAGATGAGCCTTTCCCTAGTTACACCTGGTTACCAGGGAAGGCCTGGATCAAAACTGTCACATTTGTACTAGTTCTGTTGGCTGCAGATGAATAATTCTATGTCTAAAAGGGAACTGTAACTGTAGCACATGGAATGTGCGGTCCTGGCACTGTAAAAGTGGTGCTTCCTCAGCTGACTTATATTCTACATCTGTTCATTGTTTTTCTTGTCAATTAACTTCAGAACCATACTTTAGGCAGTATAAATGTGCATCACTTAAAGAGTTATGCCTTAACCTTTATGTGTTTTCCCCTATTTCTGGAAGCAGAAATGAGGATTTAACTATGATCATAGAATCATAGAATTGATTGGGTTGGAAAAGACCTCTGAGATCATCAAGTCCAACCCTTAGTCCAACTCCAGTCCCTTTACCAGATCATGGCACTCGATGCCATGGCCAATCTCAGTTTAAAAACCTCCAGGGATGGGGAATCCACCCTCTCTCTGGGCAGCCCATTCCAATGTCTGAGCACTCTCTCTGCGAAGAATTTTATTCTGATCTCCAACTTAAATTTCCCTCTTAAGCCCGTGCCCCCTTGTCCTATTGCTGAGTGCCTGGGAGAAGAGACCAACCCCCACCTGGCCACAACTTCCCTTCAGGTAGTTCTAGACAGTGCTGAGGTCACCTCTGAGCCTCCTCTTCTCCAGGCTAAACACCCCCAGCTCCCTCAGCCTCTCCCCACAGCACTTGTGCTCCAGTCCCTTCACCAGCCTTGTTGCTCTTCTCTGGTACCAAATCTAAGATCGGCAAAGCTCTCAAATAACTTGCAGTACAATTCCAGTCTCATATGGAGAGCAGATGTCCCTTCCTTTTTGCAGTTTACACTTCACTGGTGTCTTTGCTTTCTCCCCCTAGGGCATCCATCCCTATCATTCCCTGAGTTACACCAGTGGAGACACAGCCACGGACTCCCCGGTGCACGTTGGCCGCTCCGGAATGGCGGTCAAGGAGAGTCCAAGGAAAGAGAGCCTGCTCAGCTACCTGACTGGGAGCTTTCCCAGCCTGCACAACCTTCTGGAAGGGACTCCTCAAAGAAGTGCAACTGCAGTTAAAAGCAGTTCTTTAACAAGAACAGGTATGATGTTGCGTAAGTGAGCTAAAGGGGGAGTGGATTTTATTTTAATGATTTAAAAAAGGTGCTGTGTTGTCACTATGAGATGCCAAGTCTGTTTAAAATCCCACCTCCTTCCTCCTTTCCCCCAAATAAGAATCATAGTTTTTATTAGCAGTTCCTAGGCATTGCTGCACCATACCATTTCCTAGAAGCAAACAGCAAGTGCAGCAGGTTAGGAAAAGAATTTACAACTAATAAAATATATACAATATTTTTCGCTTTACTTAGCCTTAATTTTACTTAGCTTTAATTTTTGTGTTTAATACGTAATTACTTAAGTGGGCCTTTTTGAATAAATAAAGATATTTAGTGATCATTCTCTATTTGTAATTTTTTTTACTTTGTAAGTAACTCAAAAAGTGGACTAAAACTAATATTCCAGTAGCTTAATTTGCATTTAATAATTTCCATATTTTTAGTAATAGTCTTTTGAACAAATGGGTTAGAAGTTTGAAATACATACATTGGAATTTTTATCTCTTCTCTGCTATCTTCCTTGTTCACTCTGTTGTTACTTGTTTTTCTTTATATGTACATTATAAATTTGCTGCTGTATTTTCTCTAAAATCTCTCTCCTTTGCTGTCAGGGACTGAAATATTGTTCAGAAAAAAAGGTATTTTGGTTTCTTAATGACTCCTTTCCTTTAATTAATGGTAGACATGAGCAAGTGCAGAGGCACTTGTAGTGCAACATCCATTAGCGTCATAGTGTAACTTGTGTGGTAGCACCTGTAGTGCTGTTTGACAAGTGATTTAGTGGAACAAACCTGGACATTTGGGCTTTCTTTTGTAGTAAATAGGTGTTGTCAGTAAATCTGTGCTGTGCTCCTTGGTTTTGCTGACTTGGACACAACAAATGCTAAAGCTCCTGCTCTGTGTGTGTAGGAAACACCATGGCCACTGACATGTTATCCGAACACCCTCTGCTGTCTGAACCATCCTCTGTGAGTTTCTATAACTGGATGTCAAATGCTGTGGGCAACAGAGGGAGTGTAGTCCAGGAAAGTCCTGCCACCAAGTCTGGACACAACAGTCTTCCAACAGGTATTGTTGATTGCAGCCGAATTCGAGAGGTCACTTTGGATTGGCTGGTCCTGCATTTACCAGTTCTGTCTGAAAGTGATTGGAGTGAGCGCCTTGTGTGCCACAAGACTTAATCATTTCAAAATACCATTTGTGGGACTTCTCAGCAAACCAGAAAATGAAAAAAAAAAAACCCTGTTGTATTAATTTCTGTCACCCTGCATTCATAATTCAGCTTTTTCTTACATTTGGACCTGCAAATGTAGCTTCCAAAACTATGTGTAGCTACCAAAAGCTAAGCCATAAAATCATCTTCTGTAGCAGAGTTCCTTGGATTTTGTGGATTATTTTTAATCTAATTTGCATATGCTTTTTGGGAGTAATTTTTGCATTGGAATTCTTGCTCTTTCTTAGTTCAATTTGGGGACTGAATGTAAACATTATTTTGAGACTAAACATTATTTTGAGAGTAACTTAGGAGTGGGAATGATTAACTGGTGTAAGGGAATGGAGAAAAAATATATAAGTGAAAGCCTTACATATATTAAAGAAAAAGATATGTAGCAATTTATTGCAGCTTATTTATTATTCTTGTAAGCCTGTTATCATTCATAATATTCAAATGCGTGTGTCTTAATTTTCTCTTTCACAAACACTGCTACTGATACTTCTTTTCTTTTTCACTAACACTGTTTCTGCAATATCAGACTGTTTATACTAAATGCCACTTTTGTGAGGATACAGACCTGACTAGGGCTCTGATTTTCTCTGTGTGTGGTGTGTGTATCTATGTAATTAACCTTGCTGAATTAATGGACTCAGTGGTGATAAAATTCACTGTGGTGTTAGTGTTCCATGGGTATTTATTTTTCAGGTGTGGCACCCAATCTTCCTACTATTCCTTCTGCTTCAGACTTCAACACGGTGTTGTCCAGTGACCAGAACACCCTGGATGGCACCCACTCTCAGCACAGCACCAGTCAGGATGACATTGCAGGGGTGGAAGAGGGTAACCAGGGCTTTCCTGCTGTCCAGCTGGCAGATGCACAGGTAACTGGGGTTGTGCATCAACAAAGAGTGGAGCAGGAACACAGGAAAAATGTAGACAATTGGAGCTAAATCAGTGGGTTTTGGTTTGTAGGTTGTTTTCAAGCCTCTGCTGAGCTACACGGGAATTCAGTCTCAGGATGCAGTGCCCCTGTGCTACCGAATGTACTTCGGGGAGCACCTCTCCTTCTCAGGGACTCTGGACTGCCTCAGGGCAGATATTGTGGACTCCGACACAGCCAAGGAAAGGAAAAGCAAGCGAGCCCGAAGGTATGTTGTGAGAGATTTGAAAGTAGGTATATTGATTAAAGAACAGAAATTACATGTTTCATGATGACTTAGAATTCCAAAGCACTTCCATGGAACAAGGAGCAGCCTTAATTCTTTCAATCCTGCATTTTGTCTTCCTGTTAGAATAAGGTTTTTTAAGCTTTCTATGGAATGATTTGGACATTGTAATATGTGAATCTCAGCTGCTTTTGAAAACTGGAGATTGGAGAAAGGGGAGCTGGTGGGAATAATAGTGGGGGGAATTTGAGTGGCTCTTAAATTATGTTGTTCAATTAATCCTGTAAATGATGATGTTATTTTTGGAGTAAATGCTGAGTCTTCCCCTGGACCAGTTTTGGGCAAAGGTTTAGGATATGATGGAATGATTGCATGCCAGACTGAGTTTCACAGAACTGAATGATTGCTAGATTGTTAGTAGCACACAGTATGAAACTGCAACAGGTCATTTTATTTTATTTAGAACTATAGCAAGAAGATGATATCCTAAGGGAAATAAAAGGCCGGATCCAGTAAATTAGATGTAGCACCATGTAAAAAAACCATACAACTCTCACTCATAAAAGAAAACAAGGCAGTAACTTGGACCTTTTTGTTTCCTTAGGCAAGGAGCTGTCAATCTTCCTCCTCTGGAATTCAAACCAGCTTTGATGTTGGAAACTTTCAGTATTAGCGCTGTTGTGATGGAGAAATCCATGTGCACCCCTCATAACTCCACCAATGCCCTCTCTTTCCATGACCTGAACAAACGCTACTACAACACTTTCCACTGCAACTTCACCATTTCCTGCCAGTCCATCAGCCAGCACGTGGACATGGCGCTGGTGCGTCTCATCCACCAGTTCAGCACCATGATTGACGACATCAAGGCCACGCAGACAGACATCAAACTCAGCAGGTACACGGCTGGCTCAGCCTCCCCGACCCCGACGTTCAAAACGCGCAAACACCGCGACTTCCGCTCCTCCGACTTCAGCCGCAGCTCCCGAGGGAGCCTCAACGGGGGCAACAGGGTCAACAACACCAAGAGCAAACGGGCAAACAACGAGAACAACAAAAAGGAGTCTCGCAACAAGAATTCCTTGGGGAGGTCAGAACGAAGGACTTCCAAAGTGTCCAGGAAAGGTTCAAAGGATGTGGTTGACCACGTGACCATTCACATGGATGACTCGGACTCTATCACGGTGTCGGAACAGAGCGAACCTTCTGCTGAGTGCTGGCAAAACATGTACAAGCTGCTGAACTTCTATTCGCTCATTTCTGATCCCACTGGCATTTTAGAAAAGTCTTCTGAAACTTTTGGACCAACAGGTAATGCAAGTAACTAAGAGCTTGTGCTTTTGCCCGAATGCATTCCAAAGTTTGATCATAACTTGATTTTTGGAACTTGCCTACTCCATCTAACTTGGGTCAGAGGGACAAGTGGTGAGGACGGGGGCAGCTTGTAATTAGTTGTAATTAGAGAGGTTTAACTTTTCTCACTAATTTTGTAATGTGGAGTGAGTTTCTTCTTCCCCAGGTGCTGTTTTGTTTTCAAGGGACTACTGGAAATGTTATATATTATCATTCTGTGAAAATATGCAAGGGAGATAATTTGTGACTTGAGAAGGACCAACAGTAAAAAAAAAAAAATTGTGAACCTAGATGTGAGGGAAGGAAAGGTAAACACTACTTTTGGTAAAGTTCCCACAAGGATGCCAGGTGTTTGTGCCATAATAGCATGCAAAGATTTGAGATCTGGCATAATCGTTGCTCTCTGTTTCTGGTGTATTTTAGCACAGCAGAGTAAATTTGAGAGCTGTCTGAGCATCATTGTTTTTGCTGGTGAACTTAGGCTGCTGTAAATGTACAGGGGATGGTATAGTTACTCATTAGGCATATTTTCTTTGGCCTTCTTTTAACTAAAGAATGAAAAAGTGAGAAAGTGTCAAAAGAAGAGGTTTTTTTAAACAGATGCCAGTGTCTTTAATGTGCAGAATAACATATCCGGTTATGATATCTGCACAAAACATGAATTTTCTTACATTGTTTTTATGCTCTTGAGTGTTGAAAAGGAAAACTTGCTTATGCAAAACTGAATTATAAGAACCTTTGGCTGAGAAACGATCAAAGAACAAACAGAACAACTGGAAAGTGCCAGGGCATTTTTCTGGTATAACAATAAAATCAGATAATTATGCATATTTATATCAGACACCTAAGAATATATCTGTGAATAATAATGAAATGACATCACTCATTATTGTGCCCGTTGTGTTCTGTTGGAATGGTTTAGGGTGGAACGAGCAAGGCATGGGTAATTTGCCTAACAAGATCCTTGGTTTCAAATACAAATACAAAGCTGTGCCAGAGATTCCTGGTGATCAATTGCTGACCCAGCTCTCGATGCTGCAGGCGTTCGGAGCCCCACGGAGCCGGCCTGCAGGGTGGTGTTCGAGAACGAGCAGGAGAACGGCCGCAAGCGCAGCCTGGTGACGGCGGAGCCGCAGCACGTCACCCTCATCGTGTTTGGGATTGGCATGGTGAACAGGACCCACCTGGAGGCAGACATTGGGGGGCTCACCATGGAGTCTGAGCTGAAGAGGATCCACGGCAGTTTCACCCTGAAGGAGAAGATGAAAGGTGGGATGAGCTAAAGTGTTCTCTGGAGTTAAACTGGCTGCCAGCTTTGTGTGTTTATGTACAGGAGGCTGAACATGAGCCAACAGTGTGCCCAGGTGGCCAAGAAGGCCAATGGCATCCTGGCCTGGATCAAAAATAGCATGGCCAGCAGGCCCAGGGCAGTGA
>VWZD01007174.1:815625-852556 GCA_013396695.1 Sakesphorus luctuosus | reverse complement strand
AATCAAAGTGGGGTTGGATTAAGGATTGGACTTGATGATCTCAGAGGTCTCTTCCAACCCAGCTGATTCTGTGATTCTGTGTGTAATGTGTGTGGGGGTAGTATGGTAATATTCAACAAGCTGAAGGATTGTAAAAGAATTCAAGATTTTCAGAGAATGCCATGAAGGAAATTCTCTTGGAAAATACTCACTCCTTCATTTTCAAGAGCTTTGTTCTTGTCACAATTTAAATTTGGTGTTAATTAACATATTACTAAAACTGTAATTTTTCAATTGTTTTACTGCTACTATGTTTATGAAAGCAGTAGGCACACCTGGAAGTATTTTACTGAATGAAATGCTATTAAATACTTTTCTTTCTTTCTTTCTTTCTTAAAGATGTGCTGCATCAAAAGATGACTGAGACATGTGCCACTGCTCACATAGGAGGGGTCAATATCGTCCTGCTGGAGGGAATCACCCCAAATATCCAGTAAGTAGGAAGCCTCACAATGTCAAGTTGTTCAGCTGCAGAGAAGTGAATTGTGTGTTGTTTCTCCTATACTTCTAATTGTTTTTGAGAATGACAGGTTCAAACCATACAGGATTTTTAGGGAATAGTTAACCTACTGATGCTGATTATTCCCATTTAAGATCTATAGTGTTTCTTTAACAGATGTCTTTTTGAACTCCCATGATGCTTCATTCTTTGTGTTATTTTTACACTTTTAACATGCCTTTTTCACCCTTTATATAATTGTCACAACTGAGCAGGGAAGGGGGAGAGAATCCCTTCTTGTGCATGAACATCATGAATGACTTGCTGAACATCCACATTGGTTTTGGGTTTTTTTTGCCAGGTTCACAAACTCAGAAAGGCCATGCATTATTTTACTTTGTTCCTAGCTGAATTTCTTTCTGTTTGAGTTGCAGAACAGCAGCAGAACCACAATTCTTTGTTGCAGATCACCCTCATTCAGCTTGGGTATTAGCTGGGTAACCCCCAGTATGTGATCTGGTTTTACAGTATGAATGTTGTAGGCAAGGGGTAAATAACATGACTTGAGTCTCTCTCTCTCTCCCCTTTGAATTCCTGGTTAGTCTGGAAGATGCTACATTGAACTTAAAATGTAAAGAATTTTATAATTTCCTCAGCTAAACTGCTTCCAATAAATGTGTTTCAAAGGAATAAATAAAAGTTCTGATCTGACAGCCATGAAGGGTTTTTTGAAGGTGGCTGAGGCTCTTCATGTCTGTTTTACATCATCATCTAGCTGAGCTTCCATATAGGAGGGTACAAAAGGAAAGGGGGAAAATACTTAAAAACAACAAACCTGAACCAAACCAAACCCTTCAACTTGGTAAACTTGGAAGTAAATGTCATATTGTGGGTTACAAGTAATTAACTGACTAATTTTGCATGGATGTTTATTCTTTATTTGCTTTGTTTTTGTTTTTCTTGCTTTCTCTTCAATCTTCATCTGTAGACTGGAGGATTTTCCTACATCTCCTACAAGCACAGCCAAACAAGAGTTTCTGTATGTCATATTATTATGTTTAATAGTCTTGCAATTAACTCTGTGTCCTGTAGCTGGTGGCTGCATTCCTGCTGTGTGTGATTGTGTAGGAAGATGTTGCTTGAATACATTTTAGTTTAACATCTAGTACTGCCTAGATAAGCTTTTAATGTAGCCTGCTAAATACCTGTCCCAAAAAGCACTTAAAAATGTTAACAATCAAGGTGGAGTGGCTTAAACTCTGCCTGTGCTTTTACTGCTAATGAAGGTGACCCACTTCATGTCCCCCAGACCCTCTGTGGGCGGAGGTCTCTCTCCCAAAATATGCAGTGTCTTTTGTATATTCAGTGTTGTGATGAAACAGGATTAACTTTAAAATGTCTTTACAGAAGGTAGCTCTGAAAGGACAGGTGGTGGACTGTAAAACTGCAAAGGATGTAGAGCAAATATTGGGGGTTGTGTTCCTTTTTGTCTGGTAGCAACATTAGACCAGCAGAAGAAAGCACTTTTTTTCATAGTGCATCACTGAGCAGTTGGGTTCATTGCCTTATGATGCTGTCAACAAAAGCATAAATGATTAAAAGGATTGGATAAATCCCTGTAGGATAGGTCTGCTGGTGAGTCATGGCTGCTGGAATGAAGGGAAGAATCACTTTCTTTACACCTCAGGTATCTGCTGCTGCCCGAGTTTTCTGCTGACCCTGTATAATAGTTCCTGTCTGTTATGGGCCTCCTGCTGGCTTTTTTCCTCCCCTTCTCATAACATTCCCAAAAATCTGTTGAGTGCTAGCCTTGTAGTCACTTCTCCAGTGGGACAGAGGCTTTTTTCTGGAGAGTGAGGACTCATGGAATTAGTCTGAGAACATGTATGTAACTTAAATATTGATGAATGATTTTAATAATGTGCAACCAGGTCTGTTACAGGCATATCACTATAGGTAAGCAAAGTGCAGAAAATTAACATGCAGTCCTCATTCCAAATAAATGTATAACCAGGCAGTTGTTCCATACCTCATACTGTCATGGAAGTAGGTTTTTTTGGAGGCAAACTAATTTGTTGCATGAAGTATGGAAATACCTTAGCAGAAAAGCACAGTTAATCTTTCTGAAATATTGGTGTTAATAGTTTTTTAATTAAAGAAGTGCTTAAAATGGTTTGAATGTAGTAGGATTTTTGTGTTATACATGGGAGTGGAAATGTGTTCTTGATTGGCCTCACAATAGTCGAGTCAGAATGGGAGCAGGGAGAGAGTAAGAAATCAGCAAATATCAAGAGATAAATGATTGTAATTTTGTATTTAATAGGTGGATTAAAATAAGTTTGATCATTTCTTAAGTAATGTTTCCTTGTATAATGTTTTTTTCTGAAAATAGTTGTGAATTAAGATTTGTTTCCCCCTTCATGTTTCTGCAAATTCTTCATCTATTTTGAAATTATTTCTACTTGACAGTCTGCCCTGAAACATTAATCCAAGCTTTAAGTTGCTTGTAGCTCTTGTGTAGCTGTGAAAATCTGAGAATGTTCCTTGAGCTTCAGTCAATCTGCTGTTGATAGGCCTGTGGTTGCATTACAGTGCTGTTTATTTCTTTATTATAAGCAGAAGGATGATGTCTTTTTTCTGTTTGTATTTCCATACCTGGGAGTGGAATTACATTGTAGCTTTCACCATTAAAGCAAACTGTCTAGGGAACAATTTAAATCACGATACACGAAGTTTTAGTGATGCTCCTTAAAATGCAGTATTTGAGAAACTTGCATGGAATGCTGCAATTTTATGGAGTCTCTTTCTAAGCCTTTTTAGCTGTTGTGCTGCATCTTCACAACACACATCCTTCTCTTTGAGGCTGTGATACTCTGTGCTGGCTGCATAATATACTTCCATTGGGTAACCCTCCAGGAATTGACCACAGAGGAGAAACATTCATGTGTTGCCCCAGTAATATTTTCCAGCAGGAGCTGAGTGAATTCTGCTATGCCCAAATGCCATTTTGACATCCAAAACTGTCAGCTTTGTGCAGTTGTATTTTTATCTGGGGTAACCACTGTGAACCATGTCCTCCTCAACATCAAAATAAAGCTCAGACAACATATTTTGGAATAGTTTGTTTGAATTAACCATCAGTATTAATTCACAAACCCATTTATCACTGGCTGTTAAGTATTTCCTCCATTGATATTTTTGGATGCTAAAATCAGATTTTACTAGTCTTCTTACGAAAAGGATGGTTTGAGAGTATTCCTGAAAAGGAGTTGAAATGGAAGGCTCTTCTTTCTTTCTGTGTGTGCAAATTTGTCTGTCTACGTGCAGCCTAGTGTGTATACACTGGAATGATCTCTCTTTATGCAAGAATAACAGTTGCATAGCAGGTATTTTTGCAATGCATGGTTGTAGTTCTCTTAAATGTAGTGCAGTTGTTTGTGGCATGTAGTGCATCTGTGTGTGTAAAGTGAAACAAAAAGCAATGTGTGTGTAGTTTATAAATGCAGTGACTTATGGTAACTCTCTAAAATTCAGCTAACACTTGAAACTCACTTAGCCTCAAACTGCTTGGAAAGACACGCTGATAACTCCCCTCCCCTTTTCCTGCCAGAACTGTGGTGAAGTGCAGCATTGCCAAGTCCCAGGCCCTGTACAGTGCCCAGAGAGGGCTGAAAACCAACAACGCCGCCGTGGTGAAGGTGGGGGCCATCAGCATCAACATCCCGCAGCACCCGGCCACGCTGCACAGCATGATGGTGCGCAGCTCCCACCAGCTCTCCAAGCAGATCTCCGACCTCATCCGCCAGCCCTCCACCGCGTAAGTGCTCTGAGCGTGCCCCATCTGGGGGGGGCACTCAGGCTGCTCATGCCTCACTGATCACAGAATCGTAGAATCAATTGGGTTGGAAAAGATCTCCGAGATCACCACTCCGACCCTTCGTCCAAGTCCAGTCCCTTTACCAGATCATGGCACTCAGTGCCACGGCCAATCTCAGTTTAAAAACCTCCAGGGATGGGGAATCCACCCCCTCTCTGGGCAGCCCATTCCAATCCCTGAGCACTCTCTCTGCAAAGAATTTTGTTCTGCTCTCCAACTTCAATTTCCCCTGGCAGAGCTTGAGCCTGTGCCCCCTTGTCCTATTGCTGAGTGCCTGGGAGAAGAGACCAACCCCTGCCNTGTCACTCAGTCCCCGCAGGTCCCTTTCTGCCTGGCTGCTCTCCAGCCACTCTGTGCCCAGCCTGTAGCGCTGCATGGGGTTGTTGTGGCCAAAGTGCAGGACCCAGCACTTGGCCTTGTTAAACTTCATCCCATTGGAATCAGCCCATCTCTCAAGATACAACAAGGGTTCTCTCTTACCAAACAGGCCCCAGCCCACCAAGGAGGACGTCGCGACTCCTTTGCCCTCTGAAAAGACTCCGACGAGCATTAACCAAACGCCTGTCGAAACCAATGAATTCCCACAGCTGCCAGAGGGCTTGGAGAAGAAGCCCATAGTGCTCAAGTTCAGTGCCATGATAGATGGCATAGCCATTGGAGCAGCCCTCCTGCCCTCCCTGAAGGCAGAATACAAGATGGGAAGAATGAGGAGTCATGGAATGACAGGTAACAGTGCTCTGAAACTTCAAAAACATCATTGCTTTTAGTTTGCCCTTCCTGTAAGTATTTCTGTTGAGTTATGGCTAGAGCTTGGAATCTGTTGCTATCAGCTTAATTTTTAATAAGGTGAGGCCATATGGAGAATTTACACTGTGGTTGTTCTACACAATTGCCAGAGGGAGAATACAAGAGCAGATGCATAGATAGACAGAGACAGACAGAAAGAGAAAGACAGAGATATATGTGCCTTTATACCTTTTTTCCAGGAAGCTTCCCTCTAACTGCTAAAATCAGTTTATAATCCTTTATTAATTAAATTCTGATTCATAAAGTGACCTGAGAATGCCCTTATAGGGCCTCAGGACACCTGAGATTCTTTGTATGACTCCCTTCTCCATCTCATTACAGTGGAGACTTCATTTTCTTTAACAATTAAGAAAACCCAGAATCATGTGAGTGGATATTTGAATGGATATTTATAGCTCTTTAGGTCTGTGCACTTTAGCAACATTTTAAATATTTTATTTTTTGAAATTCCAAAAATGTTGTTAAATTTGAGGATGTAACAAAGATCCTTTTGCCAGTTCATACCTTTTCTTTCCCCACCTTCCTTTCACAGGCGCCCAAACCAGATTTAATTTTGAGCTTCCAAACCACAGATTACGCTTCACTTCCAAAGTCTCTGCCACTGACATGTCAACCATTCCCCCTTCTGCAAGTCTCAACCTTCCCCCTGTCACTATGTCAGGGAAATATATCATGGAAGAACATGACACTTACTCAGACCAGATCTGGAGCATCGATGAACTGCCTGCCAAGCAAGGCTACTACCTACAGGGGAACTACCTGCGCTGTGTGGCTGAGGTGGGTGCTGAAAACATCCTGGAGAACTTGTTACTGGCATCTGTGACACTTCTCTGTGTGCACCTTCACATTATTTTAATCATCTGCCTGCTCCAGCACTCTCAGGTTTGCAGGTTGAATTTGAAAGAATTGGTTTTTTATAGTTGGTTTATTTTTTCCCTGATTAGACAGCTCCATAGATAGAAGCCATATATATAACCTTATACATAACTCAACCTCTTTAGTCAGAAAAATAGTCTGGCATGTTTGTGATTGAGACTTCTGATGTTTGCATCTTTATTTTAATCACGTGCTGCTCTTTTTTCAGCCCACTTGTGTTGTTTCCTGGCTGAAGAGAAACATTTCAGTTTTTGAATCTTTCAACTTCTAAAACTAAAGGGAGGGTCTGCTTAGCCAGGGCAAAAGCCAAGTGGAAGTAGTTTTAGAAAATGTCTGTATTTTAATTGTATTTAAAAAGCTTTATTGGGAAATTTAAACAGTCTTAGGCAGACTCCAGCTCTTTAAGATTAGACTGGACACACAGCAAGTTTACCACTGAAGAACTTAACCAGGAGAATAAACTTTCTCACATAGCAGTGTATGTCCTTCATTTTTTGGACAGATATTCATAGCAGAAAAGTTGCAATACAAAACTATGTAATTGTCTTTTTTCTTGTGTCAATAACAAGATAATTTGACTTGAAAAGATCTGCCTGAAGACTGAAAATCCACTGTTTTGAAAACTTAAATTTTGTTCTAAAAATTTCTATTTCTGCAGGTTGGTTCCTTTGAACATAATCTCACCACTGACCTTCTAAACCACTTAGTATTTGTGCAAAAAGTGTTCATGAAGGAAGTAAATGAAGTTATACAGAAGGTTTCAGGTAAGCAGAACACTTAAAACCAACTTTGAGTAAGATCTTTGAACCTTGTTTGAGGGCAGCATCATACAGCTCTCAGGATCAGCTTCTTATTTCAGGGACACCTGAAAATTCTTCCATTGCTCTCTCCCAGAGCAGCAAGAAGCAGAGCTGGAGCATGAAATAATAACAGAAGCTCTGGAAATTGTTCTAGTGCTATCATTAAACAAGACTTTTTATTGCGAAGCAGAGCAGTTTGGCATTCTGGACACCAGTCCTTGTGTCTCTATCCATGATGTGGTCTTAGCTGGGTCGCTTTCTGTGTTCACTTTGTTCACTTTTGCTTGATTTGAACACTTTGTGAGTTATCCTACAAGGCTGTTACAGATCTATGGCTAATTTTTAGTGGGAAGATTCATCAGTAGTTGGGAACATTGTGAGGAAAGAAATGTTAAAGTGGTAACTAAGTGAAATAAGTGTCTGTGTGTACATCTACTTCCTTTCATATACCTCTCTGTGTGTGTGTATATATATATATATATTCATGTATACATTTATAATTAGAAAAGTACTCAGGTTTAGGTGATGTGCCCTCAAGGCAGTTAAAAGTTGCAGTGGAGAAAATGGAAAATGTCAAATTCCCTGAAGGATAAAAAGAAACAAATTTTGAACACCCTGATATTTGTTTCCTCCAGAATATATTAGTATTGGGTGGTAAGAAATGGCTTAGGGGAACAGTAAACCTTCAGCAGCTGTCATTATTCTATTAGAATATTTTTTATAGAGGAACAGACAGAGGTAAACCAGGAAACCTGTATTAGCTTTTACAGCATTTCTCAGTCTCTGGAGTTTGGTCTCCCTGTGTTTTTATGTGAGGAGTTTATTACCGTTCTTCGCTTTTCCAGACTATAAATCTGTGTTGCAGTAGCAGCCTGATGGCTTCTGAAATGTGGCTGTTACCTTCCATACTGGGGGAATTCCCCAGGAGTCAGCAATCCATGGCTCTGGGTGAGGAATGCAGAACAACAGGGGCAGAAAATAGCTTTATCCTCCTGCCTTGGAGCAAAATAGTTACCATGGCTTGAAAATACCAACTAGCGTAATATACTACAGTGAGTTTTCTAATTAGGGTTTATGTTGTACTGAAATACTGTTTGCATGTTATCCTTACATAAAACTGAGTGATTACCAATTACTGCAGGTGAAATTGCACCGATTGAAAGCTGATTAATGTACAGAGGAGGCCATAACAATGGCCTCTTGAAGCTGAAGGCAGTGTGGATTAAAAGAAGAAAATTACCCAGACGCAAAATGGAGTGATAAAAATTCACTCTTCTTATTTGGGTTTTTTTGTAATCCATGCTTGAACTGCCTATTCTTACTACCAGATAACTTGTAATTAGAAGAATTGGCTTGTATGGAGAGAATTAATGGCTTAGCCTTTTCCAGCAGCAAGCTCTTCCCATAAACTACGATGAAATATAGATCAGATCTCAAGGAGAATTAAAACCAGGATTGCTCCTCCAAATTACAGCCTATGGGGATAGCTAACTTGGGATGAAATGTGCCAGGATGAGGAATTAAACCCAAAAATAAAATAACTGCAGAATACTCTTTCCTTTCTCTCATTAAAAAATACTGATAAAACTTCAGTTCTTCTTTTCATGCAATTTTCATGGTATTCGGTCCAGTGTTTGATTTTTATTGTAAGATAATTAGGAGATACATTGCTGCAGGGGACAAATCATATCTTTTTGGAAACTAGTTATTATTCCTTACAGGCTTTGAGCCTGCCTGTGGAGAGTTTCCCAGGAGGAAGGAACGTGCCTCTCTGCCTTGGCTCTTAGTAGAGAGCTAATAAGTATATGTAAGAAGATGAACCTGCACTGGTGTCTTACATTCAGCCTTCATTTGTTTGTATCAGTCTTCAACTGCTCACTGTTCAAAATGAGGTTTAGTTCACTTTCACCTTTTTTTATTGTTGGTTTCACAATGTTTTCCTTGTAAAAACTGTGCATGTGTCTGTTTAACGTGCACAGGAGGGGAGCAGCCAATTCCTCTCTGGAATGAGCACGACGGCACCACAGATGGAGACAAACCAAAAATCCTTCTTTACTCGCTGAGCCTACAGTTTAAGGTAATCTTATGATGACAAAACAGTGGTCCTAGATGATATCTGTGGCTATGGATGTTTATCTCCAAGTTTATTAAATCAGGAATACTCTGCATGAAGAAAAAGACCTAAAGACCTTGAGTTTGGTTACTGTGATCTTTTTAAATAGCTTTGTGGCATCACGTGTGAAAAATTGTCTGCTTGGGTTTTTGCTGCACAGTGAAAAGGATTTTTTATTGGTTTTGCTGGTGAGGTTTTTTTCCCTTCTCCTTATATCTATGAACCAGATGCTGATAACTTTGTACCTTCCTTATTCCTTAGGGAATTCAAGTGACAGCCACAACCCCCTCGATGCGCGCTGTGAGATTCGAAACAGGATTGATAGAACTTGAGCTCTCAAACAGACTGCAAACCAAAGCAATGCCTGGAAGTAGCAGCTACCTCAAACTGTTTGGGAAGTGCCAGGTGGATTTAAATCTGGCATTAGGGCAGATTGTTAAACATCAGGTTAGTGCTCAACATCTTTGCATGTCGTGTTCTTATTAGTGTGTGATTAAAAAAATACATAACCAAGCTAAGAGGTTGTTTTGCACTGCTGTTCTTGTCTAATCTGGCTGTGGAGTGGTCACTGATTGTGTAGATGCATAAAACGTGGAAGGATTCAGGTATGGGGGTGTTGATTTGTTTTTTCCCCCCATATTATTAATATCTTAGAACTTAATAGCCCTTTAGAACAGTAATAGCCTTTCTGTTGGGTCAAACTCAAAATTTTTGTTGATTTTTGCATTTATTTTTAGAGTATTTGAATGAAATAATAAGATCAGAGAAGACCCAAACTTGGCTAGACCTACATTTTGACCTAGTTTGTCTTTGTTTGACAGTTGTACCTTTTGTATTCTTAAACCTGCTGTGACCTGGAGTCACTAGTTCTGTGATATGGAAGGATTTTGTGATGCCTACAAACAAACAAATACAAATCTTAGAACCTGTTAATGTACTGTCATAGTAGGGGATCTGGATATATAGTTATTTTAGTGAACAATTTATGATAAATAAGGAAAATAACACTGTGGCCAGAATTTAGTGCAAGAATGCTGAATATCCTCAAAGGTGTTTTGGCTGGAGGAGGAAAAGGGGAAAGGAGACATCTTAACTTGCTGTTTTCATTTTGTATTTTGCCAAATGCAATAATTGGATTTTTTTTTCTCCCAACACCCTGTCCTTGAACTCCTCCCTGCTGCAAACCTTTCCCTCATCCCATTTTTTTGCAATATTTTAAGGTATATGAAGAAGCTGGCTCAGACTTTCATCAAGTTGCCTATTTCAAGACAAGAATTGGATTAAGAAATGCTCTCAGAGAAGAAATCAGTGGCTCCTCAGACAGAGAAGCTGTGCTCATTACCCTGAACAGACCAATTGTTTTTGCTCAGCCTGTGGCCTTTGACAGAGGTATTGAAGAGGCAATTGCTGCAGATTTGTCCTCATACTAAAGAATTTTTTTTCATTGATTATTCAAAACTCGTATTTCATGTTAAGTCAAAATGTTAAGTAGCTGAGAAGTTTGGAAGATCTACTCAATGACAACAGGTTGATAATTCCACAAATCAAAAATTCCTTTTGCTGAGGTGATTAGTTTTCAGAGGGTTTGGAGAAAGTTGCTGTTGCAAATCCCCACAAATGAGTAATGCTTAAAACAGCAGCACTTTTCTGCATTTTAACTCCAATGCTAAATGATCAGATTTGTCTATCTGGCCCTTTGCAGCATGAACCTGATCACTGCATCCTGAGTGTGTGTCCATTGTTACAGCCTTAAAGCAATGGAGAAACTGTAAAAAAAAAAAAGAGAAACCCCAACTTCATTTAGTGAATGTGCATTATTTTTTGGCATGTCTTGATTTCAATGAAGCATTTCTGGTTTCCCCCTGAAGCTGTGCTGTTTTGGCTGAACTACAAGGCTGCTTATGACAACTGGAATGAACAGAGAATGGCTTTGCATAAAGACATTCACATGGCCACAAAGGAAGTAGTGGATATGCTGCCTGGGATCCAACAAACCTCTGCCCAGGCTTTTGGGACCCTGTTCCTTCAGCTGACTGTCAATGACCTGGGGATTTGCCTGCCCATCACAAACACCCCTCAGGTAAGCAGAATGTCAGTGCTCAGACTATGAGAAGTCTGTTAAAATACCAATTTTGTGTGTGCTACGTGGCTTTTATGTCCATCAGTGTAATTTTTCATCACACCAGTGCAAGCACAGGACACTGATAATTGCACTAGTGACATTGCTTGTTGTAGAAATGATGTTTTTGTTTATAGAAGAGTTAAGTTGTGTGTGTTTTGGGGTAATGTCATGCATTCTTGTTTATACCATATTGTGAGCTCAGTACTCTGGCAAGTCCTTGGAAATGCTCTGCATGGAATATATTTCTTGAAAGCTGCCATCAATAATTCCAGTGAATCTTTTGCTTTTCATATTGTTATAAATGGAGAAACTCCAAAACTTGACTTTAACATCATGTTTTGTCTCTTTTGATTGTTTGTTTAATTAAAGTAAGAAAAGGGAGTGTAAATAACTATTTGAGATATACACAGGTTTTTCAAACAGTTTTATTTAGGAACTCAGATTGGGTTAAAAATATATTTAAGATGCAGACAAAAAGTATGTCACTGTAGATCAGGGTATATCTTAATATGGTACACAGGATTATGTATTCTTTAATGTGCAGTTAAATTTAATACAATTTCTGTATTAAAGTAATGGCTACATAGTGCATTATGCAGTGTGTTAATGCAAATTGTTCTGTAAGGGAACATTGAACTGGGAGTATTTTAATGGGGAATAATTCCAGCAGAGGAATGAATCATTTTAATGGTGTATAAGGAAACAGCCACAATACATAGAACTGTGAAGGAGTAATGAGGCAATAACCTAGAAGTCACATTGACATAACATTTTGATTGTGAATCTTTTATCTGGCAGCTGTGGCCAAAGCAGATGGCATTTTATGCTCTTATGTGTAACAAATTATAGTAAATTATGAAAAATCTGTTCTGTCTTGTGGAGTCTTAAGCTCTATATGGAAGAGCATGTTTACAACACGTGATCAAAGGAAGGCCAGCTTTATAAAATGGAGTATGGAGGCTTTTTTTGCAGGTAAACATAATTATAGATCTTCATCTCCAGAGCTGGAAAATAATTAGTCAGCCTTTGTCTGTAAGACTGTATGTAATTGTAGACACCAAAATAAGCACAAAAAAATCAATATTCAAGTTAAAGCTACTTTTTATCATTGTTAATCAACTCACACGTGACCCTTTTGGGAGAAAGGCATCAATCCTGTGTTCTGTGGTTGTGAGTCATGTGGAGATGGAAACATGGGATCAGTTTTCCAGTAGGGAAGGATAAATGGCATTTAGTCCATGTGCAGCATCACCCAGACCCTGCACTGAGCAGTGAATTCTCTCTGTGATTGTGTTTTCCAGTCTAACCACAGCGCAGATCTGGACACTGGCTCTGCTTTGGTGCTGACCATTGAAAGCACCTTAATCACTGCCTGCTCCTCTGAGTCCTTAGTCAGCAAAGGTCACTTCAAAAACTTCTGTATCCGCTTTGCTGATGGCTTTGAGACAAGTTGGGATGATTGGAAACCAGAAATAAGAGGAGATCTCGTCATGAATGCATGTAAGTGGCTGTGATTTCACACTGGACAAGAGTATGTCAGATACAAATCCACTTCTGCCCTTCCCTTTGACTGTAAAAACTTCTGAACTTTCCCAAAAAAATGAAAGAAAAGACATTTTGAAAGCAAAACCATATGGATCAAAAATGTTGTATTCCTTTGTTGTTTTCCTTTGTTACCAAACTTTATTGCTTTATGTCTCATTGTAATAATTGTTGTCTGGGCCATGTTAGATGTGTTGCTTTTATATAATTTCATAAGATCCCAGTATGCTTTTAATAATAGTTTAATATAGATGATTTTAATTTTTACATAGATATATAGGTATCTTTTGTTATAGTGAAAATTCTAGAATTTCTGTGGAATTTTAGGTTGTTATAAACGTGGATGTAACCAAGTACCTTCACTTTAAAGTCATTCAATGGGAATTCAAACTCAATCTCCTGTCCAACACCACTCATGCTTTAATTATGGAGGGCAAGAGAGTGAGGGTGGGATTTGGAAGGGCTGGTCTGAAGGAACTGCCTCCCTAAGCAGTGTGTCTGCTTTGTACCCTTTGTACAGGTGTTGTGCCAGATGGTACCTATGAGGTGTGTTCTAGGACAACAGGACAAGCTGCAGCAGGTAATATGTTTTTTTTTAATAAGTCCTACATAAATAAAGCATTCATAAAATATCAAGTTTAAATTCTTCAACTGTGTTTTAATTTAATTGGTGGTTTGGGGTTTTGTTTTGCTTAGTGTCTTGTTTTTCTGGTAAAATCCTCAATTTTTTTATCTGCTCCACCTTTCCAAGATGTTCTAGGATTTGAGTCACATCAGCAACACTGGGTTTAGGTTACTACCTGCAGGAAAACACAGTGTAGATGTGTTTGTTCCTTGGGGGCAGAAGAATCAGCAACACTTGCAATAATAGTAATGTTGTCCTATTGCCTTCTGTCCTAGAGACTGTTAAATCTTCCAGTCCTCCTGGTGCTGAGGCTTTGCACCCTGAGCTCCCATTCCACCCTCAGCTTTCCCACAGAAAGCTTCTATTTTTCCCAGACTCCCTCTCTCCCCAGGCTGAGTAGTTTGGACGTTCTCCAGAGGCCTCAAAAGCAGCTGGCAGTCCCTGTACTGGTCACCAGACCTGCTGCTTGGTTCTTCATCTCTGTACCCAACATTAACTCATATGGAATTGTGAGTGATGAAAAACAGCCTGAATCCATTTAGAAAGCAAACCAGTATCTTGTGCAGTTCTGCCTAAAGCACTGTCTTAGCTAATTAGTACATAATTCAGTACGAGGGAATTTTTTTGAAAGAGGAAAAAGGGTTAAAAAAAGAGAGTTAAACCTTTTTTTTTTTTTAATGCAGAAAGTAGTAGTGCTGGAACCTGGACACTGAATGTGTTGTGGAAGATGTGTGGTATTGATGTCCACATGGATCCAAACATTGGGAAAAGACTGAATGCTTTGGGGAACACCCTCACAACATTGACAGGAGAGGAAGATATTGATGACATTGCTGACCTCAACTCTGTAAACATCGCTGACCTTTCGGACGAGGATGAAGTGGACACGATGTCTCCCACCATACATGCAGTAAGTGAATCAACCAAAATAAGTGCTACTAATTGGAAAAGGTGTGACAGAATCTTCAGGCAAATGGAAGGATCTTAGTCTTGACCTGAGTCCAGCATGTTACTCCTTATAGCTCATATTAGTCTTGTTGCAAATCAAAAACATCTGTGTGTATGTGTTTTCTAACTCCATATTCCAAGGCAAGCAATCACAGATCCTATTTCTGCTGGTGTTCTGTGGGAATACCTATCTGGATTGCAACCTATGGAGAGATAGCACCTCACTGCAGGTCCCTGAGTTGTAAAGCTGTGGCAGGGCATGGGTTTTCTTCACAGGGAGTGAGTTACTAACATCAGCAAATTAGAAAAAAGTCTATTTTGGTACTTCTACACAACATGCTGCTGACTTTGCTTTTTGGTTTTACCTAAAAATGTTCCTTCATGTGTATCTATCATGCCTCTTGCCTGCCAGCTGTGGAACCTCCTCCCAGAGCACTAACGTTGCTGTTTGTTGTTCAGAGATCAGGTGGAGGTGCCCTGTGTGGAGATGCACCCAAGCTCACGTTTGGGCAGCGGATTGTAAATCACCTGCTGGGCTTGAGCCCCCCAAACCACCGGCACTCTGTTCCTGTAGAGTATCTTTTGGGGTCAGCGAAGAGGGATTGGCTCCAGTCTAGCAGATCACATATGAAAGCAGGCAGATCCTGCTCATGGGGACATGTATGTAGCAGTCACAGTGTGTCTTACCTGAACTGAATGATGGGCTTTGGATCACTGCAGAAAACCCAATCAGCTGCCTTGTGAGATGAAACTGATTCTTTTGCATGCACTAGTCCAAATTCTGAGGTGTGAAATTCACTTTGCCAGTTGTTAAATCGTGCTAATGGCAATTTTTTGATGAGGGCATTAATTAAAGGTTTATTTTTAAATAGGAGATTGTTGATCACCGACGACAGGGAACTTCCAGCATCCAAACTGGAGAACAGCGAGGAAGGAAATTCATGAAACGTTTGGTTGATATTAGAGAACTCAATGAGCAAGCTAAAGTTATTGATGACTTAAAGTAAGTTGCTTCTTGCTTCTTGGACATGGTATTTTAATCTCCTGTGCTGTAATTGAGAAAACCCTGAGGAAAAAGCTTTTTCAGATGCCACAAATTTCATCTGAACTTCACCGAATTTTATTAATAGTTTTTCACCAGCACGGTTTTATGGGCTTGGATTTTTTTTTCCCCCTTCTCCTAGACAGACTTACTATAAATGGATCTGTCAGGGATGGGAGTACAGAGCTTGGTAATCACATATTAAATAATGAAGAGGAGATATGTTTTACTGCTTGTACTTGTAATGAAATTGCTGCCACCATTCAGAGGGCAGTTGTATCTCAGCTTGGGATTTTAGGTTCAGTGTTTATCCTAATAGTTCTGCAGTTCTGTGTGGCACTGGTCATAAGGAGCTACTAGAAAAATGGGAAAATTCTCAGGCCAAGTGGTGTTACAACCCTGATTTTTAAATGGCTTGTAAGATAACTGAACCATGATTTATGTCCAGAAAATTAGGGGCAAGTGAAGGAACTATAAACCAAGAGATCCAGCGCTACCAGCAGCTGGAGTCGGTGGCTGTGAACGACATCCGCCGGGACGTCCGGAAGAAGCTACGGAGATCCAGCATGAGGGTGAGCTGGATTTCAAATCCCTTAGAAATATTTCAGCACTTGTGTTGACCATTCCTTTTCTGATGTTGATTAAAGCTAGGAAAATGTTAGTAATGGAAAAAGAAGGTTAAGAGGATTAAATAGTTCAGCACCACCTTTACCTTTAGGAGGGGCAGGGAAAGGTTTTTTCTCTTAATATTAATGATAGAAAAATTGATATTTCACAGATAGTATAATGTAAATTGGCTGTTTGTACACTCTAAAGAAATAGAAAGTATGTAGTTGAAGGTGTCATATTTTAAGAGATTTTAAAATAATTCCTTACTGGACTGATGAATCCATTTTAGACCTTTTTGCTTTACTGGCACACCCATGTAAGATAATATTTTAGCTTGCCAGAGTTTTTCTCTGTGTTCTCAGTTGTTGCATTCAAGTGTTATTTCTGTTTTAGGCTGCCTCCCTGAAAGACAAATGGGGTCTCAGCTACAAACCCAGCTATAGCCGATCTAAGAGCATTTCTGCTTCAGGAAGGCCACCTCTGAAGAGAATGGACAGGGCAAGGTGAGCTGCTGGGAATTTGGGATCTATGCTGGCAATCAGCATAGGGAACAGAGGAAACACTGGACTACAGCTCTAAGAGCCCTTGTGCTCTGCAGCAGCTGTGTGTGTTGGAACTGGATAGGAGAAGGTAATTTTGCAAGACAGGCATGTTCTAAAGAGTTTTTTTCTCCATTTTTTGGAACCTCTGAGAAGATTTCACTTCTACAGCAACTTACGGTTTTCTACTGAATCCTGCTTTCAAGGCATTCTGATGAAATGTATAAAGGAAAAATGGCAAAGTGTAATAATTCTGATTTCTACACTTGATTTGCAGTCATGTGCCTTTTAAAAGGGCTGTTGTAATGAGAAGAAGAAAGGGAGATGTTTATTTGTGTGAGAATGACAATTTCCATTTGTTCTCTTCATCTGTATAACCTGTGTTGGTTTTGTGTCATTATTTACTGGCTGCTGAGCAAACTGTAGTTGTATAATGATGCCTCCTAGTAAAGTATTTGTTGCTGCAGCACATCCAGCTGAAGCAGCCAAAGTTTGGAATGAAAAATGGGCTGCATTATTAACTGTTAGATATAAAAGATTTGAAAATTAAAAAGGTGGAGAAAAGTGTTCAAATTCTTTGGACTTTTTCTATGAGGACAGAAGCTCTTAACAGAAATTTGCTTCACATTGGAGTACTTCTGTAGAAGTATTTCATGTACCTTAAGGGCTTCAATTATGGTTTTATGCTTTGCCCCATAACAAAATTGTAAGTATTACCTTAAATTTTTGTGCCTAAATGTTTGCATGACCCTAAAATCCTGTAGTAAAACTCAGCAAGCTGTTTTGATTTGGTTTTTCTTCCAGCTCTCGACTGGGAGACAGTGAAGACCTCCCAGATATCCGTGTAGATGCTGCATCTCCTGGGCCAAGAGTCACCTTCAACATCCAAGATTCTGTAAGAATTACTTTATATGCCATATAATATTATTTCTTATGCCAGAAATATGTGCCATATATGTGCATTATATTTCTTCTTATAACTTGTGCCAGTTGGTCACAAGTCCCTGAGACAGGAATATCTTGGCAAACCTGACTTGCTTGGATGGTTTTGTGTGTCTCTGTGTTAGTCTGTGCCTCAAATTACGGATGTGTTTTTGGAAGAAAGACTTGTTTTGTGAGAAGATAGATGTAATTTTGTTCCTTAACACAGAAATTAATTTAATCAGGAGAGTTTTGAAAAAGGGTATCAGTCAGTTTGCTGTAGCCCTAGAAATGTATCCTCCTGACTGTTTGAAATGGATTGTTGAATCATTGGTCTTTTTTTTTTGTTGTTGCTGTATTTTCTTTTAAAATGTTTTTTTTAATGTTGTTTTGCATGCTGAGTTTATTGTAATTGTTTTAATTTATGTATTTTTTTTCCATTTCTAATTAAGTTGAATCAAACAGCTTTGGGGATTGCACAACAATCCAGCTGTCCAGGGGAAGGGTATTTTCAGGTATTTCTGAGTAGAAACAAGTATTCTTTGCCAGAGAACTAATTTCTCTCACAAGGGAGCTGCTTTGCAATATTTCATCTCTTTTGCACTCAGCTAAACAGAATGTATATCCAATTTGAAACCATTTAAATCTAAGTATGTCAGGTAAGCAGAAGAGCTTACTTTACATATGAGATAAACAATCAAAGTGGTTCTGTGCCCTAATGTAGACCTAAAACTGTTTGTAAAGTGAATTATTGGGATTTTGCTTGGAGACTGATCAAGGCTGATATAAAGTGACCTAAGTCTAGCCTTGAAATGTGCTTTAGGAGAGGATTTGTGTGTGTGTGTGTGTGTGTGTGTGTGTGTGCGCCTTCATCTGTTACATCGTGTTCCGAGTTTGCAGCAATCAACACCAGTACAAAATAATTGCCACGTGGGAGGGCATCTGCTTACACTTTTATTTCTGTTGAAATCCCTATATTTAATGCAGAATAAGATATTTTCAAATAACAGCAAGTAGGGAATGTGCCAAAACCCCAATACTCTGAGAACAGATGGAGGAGATTTTTAGCTGCTTTCAAAAATATGTTTAAGGAAAACAATAACCATTTTTTTCCCTTAAAAAAATAAACAAGCAAACACAAAACAGACCAGAAAGACAAAACAAATTAATAAAAAAACAACTGTAGAGACAGTAATGCATTTTTTCTCCCTTCTAACTCACCTCATGCTCCCAGGAAATAAATCCCTGTTTCTGAAAGGGGGAAATGGAAGCTGGAAATGTGCTTTGCACAGTTCAGTATGTGCACATTTAAAAGCTCTCCTACCTGTTGTTGTTATGTATAAGCTCAGTTAGATTAGGGTTTTTTTGGCATAGCAAAATGCTGTCAAACACTGAGAGGTACCAATTGTTGAATAATAAAAAAAATTCTTTTTCTGACCTTATAAAGCGAGTTCTTCAGCAGAGCTGTAATTTGAATTTGCAGACAACAACTGTGTAGCTCTGTAGTAACTTTGTGTAGGCAGTGCCACTTGCAGGTCCTTTGCACAGGCATTTTAAGAACCGAATGTTGGAAAATTGCCTGTGTGGTGCTGGTGGTGTGCTTTGTGTGAGAGGCAGAGGCTCCCTTGGGAATGTGGCCGGGAGCGCAGCCCGGAGCGGTGCCTTACATTCTGAGTAGCATCCTGCACTGCCACCTCACTAACCCTCCAGGATGCATCACCCTCTGCAAGCCATGCTGATTTGGGCTGTCTTCTGTTCTTTTCTGTTGAAATATTCATTAAATTTAAATGAAGTGTTTCCATTCCTTCTGATCATGGGAATTGCTAAGAGCATGATACGTCTTTAGCTGCCAGATCAATCACTAGCCAATGGCAAACATCTCCCCACCAAGCTTTCCTTGCTTCCTTTTTCATAATCTGTCTGGCAATTCTTTACCTGCTCTCTCCCTGTTATGAGGAGCTCAAGAGTGAGAGTTTCTCATAGCACTCTTGCTTCTTTATTTCCAGATCTATCTACTGCATTCTTGATGGAAATCTTACCTGTGGAAACTTAATATCTTTTTGTCTTTTTACAATCAGTTTCCCGAGGAGACAGAAATGGACCTTTTGTCTGTAACTATTGATGGTCCCTCCCATTACTCATCTGCTAGTGAAGGCTCATGCTCGGTATTTGCTTCACCCAAAACTCCAGTAGCCTTCTCACCCGGCATTCCCTTCCAGCCTGAAGAAGGACGCCGGGATGACAGCTTGTCATCGAGCACGGAGGACTCGGACAAGGAGGAGGACCATGACAGGGAGAGGACATATTTTTATAGGAAACCACCGTAAGTAGCAGCCCTAAGGGAGAACACAGACATGAAGAAAATATTTGAATATACCTTTTGTACTTTCAAACTTGAAATACTGCATTTAAAGCTGTAAGATCTGTTACTGATGAAGTACTGAATTGTGCCTCGAGTGTGTATGGGGAAGGCAGGAGAGGGGGGACTGTGTGGGAGGGAGGAATTCTGACCTGAAAAGGAGGCAACTGCTGGAAATTTCAGGGCTTGCAACAGAACAACAGAACTTGGAAAGTGAGTTTTTTGGGGCACCAAACAGGTTTTAGTGGGACCAAGTGAGAGATGAGTCAAATACAGCAAAACTTTCAGTTTTATCCAGCGATTACACCTCCACAAAGGGCATGTAATAATGTAGATATTTACAAATATGAAAATTACTGTATATAGTTCCTTTTTTGATTGAGAATTTAAGAAAGGCTTAGCTTTTTGTTATAAGAAATGTCTGTTGTATATGTATATATCTGGTATATTAAGAAATGTAATGTGTTGCTAGATGAGGCCCTTTCCAAACAAGTTTTTAGAAGGTGCTGCAGTGAGTGTGGGCACAGTTTGAGGCTGCCTCCTGCCACCTGTGCAGGTAAATGTGCTGCTCTCTCTGACCCTGTGCAGGGGCACCTCTCGCAAGAAGACCACGGGCTTTGCTGCGGTGCAGCAGCTCTTCACCGAGCGCTGGCCAACCACTCCCACCAACAGGAGTGTCACTGGCACGACCACGGAGAGAAACATCGACTTTGAACTTGACATCAGGGTTGAAATTGATTGTGGGAAGTGTGTGCTGCACCCTACGATGCTCCAGCCAGAGCATGATGACATTAGTTTACGAAGGTAAGAAATGTGTTGCCTTATGAGCAACAGGGTGTAAGTACTTCATTCTGCTTTAGCTGCTGAGTCCCTCTGATGTTTCCATCATTTAAGTTAGAGCCACCTGCATAATAATTAATGACTCCTATTCACTGACCTTTTTGCAAAACATAGATGTGTGCATTAGTTCATTGCCATGACTTTATTTATTGTAATTATCACTTGATAGCAGCATCATGAGTTGCAGTTGTTCTGGCTGTGTAGAGCATGGGAAATTCCTTTAATAACATGGGTGTGTTTATTTTAGGAGCTATGATCGGAGTTCCAGAAGTTTGGATCAAGAATCTCCTTCCAAAAAGAAGAAATTTCAGACTAATTATGCATCTACTACTCACTTACTTGCTGGCAAGAAAGTGCCATCATCTCTCCAGACAAAACCTAGTGATGTGGAAACAACAGTGTTTTATATTCCAGGGGTGGATGTAAAGGTAAAAGGAGGGTATAACTCAGCAGGGAGGCAACTGCAGTGTTTCCTCTCAAACAAACACCATACACTCCCTTGTTTATTGTTTCTAGAACTTGGCCGGAAAGGGTCTCAACAGAAATGTTCTTGTATTTTGTGATTTGAAATACTATGGAGTGAGAACAGGAAAAATTCAGTCAGTGTTGCATGGAAACCCCATGCACTTCAGTTGAGGCAGTGCCATAAATTAAATGCTGTTCACCTGGAACAGCTTGGCTTTTCTAGTCTCTGTGTGTGTGTCCATTTTCCAGGATTCCAGGCTGTCTTTGGGAGTAACAGTTATCCTCATGTCCTGTCCATTGCTCTTGGCCAAATTTAGGAAGAACTAAACATTTTCTGCAGCTGTATTTTCACTGATAGTATATTATGCACATAGAGGAGGGTGTGAACTCTTGGAATGTCTTACTGTTTTTATATTTTTAGGCAAATTTCTGTATTCCTGTGTTTAGCAGTGGAACAGTTCCATCATGCAGGGAGACAGAAAGACAGTTGTGCGCACAGGAACAAACAGATGGTGGCACAGGATACATGAGACACAGCAGAGCAGAGGAACAAGCTTTAGACATTGCTCCTAAATAATCATTTTTTTCTGTTTCTCTGTGGGGTTTTTTTGATACTTTATTAACCTATCTTTTTCTTTTGTACTAAATTTTCAGATCTTAATATTTGTAGGACACGAATTGGAATGTAATGTATGTTATAGTGGAATATATGGAAATGATGAGAACAAATAAGTTTTGAAGGGAAGGAGCGACACCAAAAGGCTGTATGGAAATTGAGTTCTCTTTGTGAAGTAAATGATCTTTCTTTGCTTTCCAGCTGCACTACAACTCTAAGACTCTAAAGACTGAATCGCCAAACACTTCCCGGGGCTCCTCTTTGCCAAGAACCCTTTCCAAAGAGTCCAAGCTGTATGGTATGAAAGACACTGCCACATCTCCTCCTTTATCTAGCACTATCCACAGCAAGACTAACACCTTACTTCCTCCCCAACCCCCACCCATCCCATCAGGTACTTATAGACAAACTTTCTGAATCTGTCATGGATATGAATCTTTCCTTGGTGTAATCTACTGGCTCTGGATCTGGCTGTATGTTACCTGAAGCTCTGTATTTGTCCAGTCTTAACTTTGGCTGCAGAAAGCTGATTCCAGAAGCAAGAACCCAGTTCATAAAGCTGCATTTTTAGACATTGTTTGCCAAATCAGTCTCTTAATATTCCTGTCCTATTCACCACATCCCAGAGATGAGCTGTCACTGCCTTTTCCTGTTTTCATTTAAAAAAAGAATGCTGGAAAGCAAAGTTTAAACATCTGTAAAGTCTTGAATAACCATGATTTCAAGTAACATGGGTTCTCATGCTGAAAAGTTGTGTTTTATCTCCAGTGATTCCTGTTGTTACATCATGTCAGATCCAGAGGTGTGTAGATTGCACCTTCAGTGCCTGAGACATTCACTCTTCTCTCCTTTGGCATTTGGATATGGCTTTAAATACAAGGCTGAAATTCTGCCAGAATTTGATGAGCAGGCAAAATTAATAACTGAAAGTTACAAAAACACCAGAGATGCTGGGAGAGACCAGTGGAATGGGGACTCCTTCCTCAATTCTCCATGCTCTTGAACCATTAGCTCTTAATTCTTTTAAGTGGCCATCCTCTTTATGATTACCAGATGTTGTGTAATGGTTTATACTACTTCTTTTCAGTGTACTTCCCTGTCTTCTTTCTAATCTTTGCCTTTGAATTTTCACCACACCAGTTACAGAGTCTTGCTGGTTTTATGGCAGTAAATTCTTCACTTGGTGGGGGACTTACAGGAATTGCACTTGTATGATAATATAAATGTCTCCCCAAACTAGGGATTGGATTGTAATGGCTTTATTTCTTTATGCAATGTATTTCTATAAATATTTATTAGTTCTGATTTTTTTAGAGCACATTTATTGTAGCTTATACTACTTTTTTTAAATAGTACTTTACCTCTGGAAACCATTTCTCTGGAATGGAAACCACCTTGTCTTGTTGTCTTTGGTTTCCAGTAAAAGGGAACAACAAATGGGACAATGTGGTCAGGGGCACTAGACAGAATACTTTGCATAGAAGGAAAATTCAGTGCTTGGTTCTTTTTAGCAAATAAAAGGATCTTTAGGCTCCGTTTTAGTAGTTTGGGTAATTTTTTTACTTTTCTTGGAGAATTTAAAATCCATATCTCCATTTCTGTCCATTAATAGCTGTATTTCATGGAGACAGTAATGGAGCTGGTACCAATACCTTCTCTGCATGTTTATATTTTAGTGAGCATGGATTCAAGCCTCTTCCACAGATTTAGAAGACAGTAACCTTTTCATTAGTTTATACTCTGGCTAGTTCCAAGCTTTCAAAATACTGGTTTAGAATCTTTAGTTATTCTTTGAATAAATACAGTAGACTTTACAATTTACTGGTTTAATTTTTTTATGATTTTTTTTCTGCTTAAACTGACATTCCTTGCAGACTTGTGCATTTATTTTTCCTGGCTCTGCTCTGAGTTCCAGTCAGCTGTGGGTACTTTGCATTGGGTATTTGGATAAGGAGTGTGTGTGTCTGAATCCAGTGCTAATTTTTAAAAAGTGAGGTGGTGATAATGACATCAAAGTGCTTGATTAAGAATTTGAGCAGTGGAAGTACTGCAATTGAGATTACAGACTAATAGTTGTTCTTGCACAGTTTTCTGGGTGAAAATTTAATGACCTAATTTTTTCTAACTGATCTATGTCTCTTCAGACGACACAGAAAATTAGAGGAAACAGCTGATAGTTATGAAGTTTCTTCTAATGTTTATTAGTTACTGTTCAGTAGTATTAGACTAGACAAATTTACCTTTCAAATGTTGCAGCCAAAGGGAAAGGAAGTGGCGGAGTCAAAACCGCCAAACTCTATGCGTGGGTTGCGCTGCAGTCCCTGCCCGAGGAGATGGTGATCAGCCCCTGCCTGCTGGACTTCCTGGAGAAAGCTCTTGAAACCATTCCCATCACACCCATTGAAAGGAATTACACAGGTACATTGCACGCTTGTATTCTGGTACTCTGGGCTTTTCTGTGTGTTGGTGGATGATACTGCTTTTTTCCCTTTGAACTCCACTTTCTAATGGGTTCTTGTGTTGTTACAAGCTGTTAGTTCCCAGGATGAAGACATGGGGCAGTTTGATATACAAGATCCCTTGGAAGAGTCTACAACATCATTAGTGTCGTCCTCAACCTCGGCATATTCATCCTTCCCTGTAGATGTGGTGGTTTATGTACGAGTTCAGGTGAGCTTTTAACTCAACAGTCAGGATAGTAACTCTAGTCACAGCCTTTAAAACAAACCATGCATCATAGTTTCCTTCCTAAAAACAGTAACAAATAATTTTAAGTGTCTTTTCTGAGATATTCATGTCTAGTGTGACAAAAAAATAGGAGTTTTGACATATTTTACTCCTATTTTGAGAAGTCAGAAAAGTTCTGAGCATTTTGTGTCATTACTTCTTCCTTGTGTTTTGGCCTTTTTCTGAAAGTATCTTTCATAGCTCCTTTTTCTATCCTTTGTTTATAGGTACCATTGGAAACCAAAAATAGTAATTTAAGGTTTTTCTCAGTTTATGTGGAAAATGTAGGAATGTACAGTTAAGATCTACAGGACGTTGTCCAGGTGGCTTAATATTTGATTTGTCCAGGATTTTTATCCGTGTAAGAGAGAAAAGTGCATCTATGGAGTGATTCAGAGCACTTGAGCTTGATCTGAATGTTGCTATTTTTTCCACTTTGCTCAAACAACATTTTTTCCTGGTGTAAATTTGATTATGCTGCCAAATTGAAGAACATATTCTAACACTTTTTTTTTTTTTGTCTGTGAAAATTAGCCACAACAATCTGTAGCCTCTCTCAGCTTTTACTTGCAAACTCATTTGGCCAAGAATGTTGGCCCTGGTGAAATTAAGGAATCTATATCAACTTGTTGCTCTACTAATTCTAAAGCCAGTCTGATTTAAAAAAATCAATCCACAGCATGTTGTAAATCCAGATTTGGGATGTTTTCAGTGTTTCATATTTGTTCATGGAAGGCTTTGCTTTCTTTCTGTGTTTCAGCCCTCTCAGATCAAATTCAGCTGCTTGCCAGTATCCAGAGTTGAATGCATGCTGAAGTTGCCTTCCCTGGATCTTGTTTTCTCTTCGAACAGAGGAGAACTGGAAACTTTGGGCACAACATACCCCTCAGAAAGTGTGTCCATTGGTGGCAGTGCCTCACAGAGCAGCTCCAAGAATTCAGTTAGTAAATCTGGAGCACCAGGTAATTTGTGTAGGAATGTTGATTCTGTACTGTGGCTCACCTCAACACCCAGAATATTTAAGCTGTGTTGCCACTAAATGGCATAATTGAAGTGCACTTGGTGTGTTTAGTATCGCTGTTAACATTAAGTATTATTTCATGTTTGAAAATGCTTTCAAAAATCCAACTTTTGCCTCCCTAAAATTGCCTTCAGGCTCATCCCCTGGCCTGGGCAGCCCCCTTGGCAGGACACGGCACAGCAGCAGCCAGTCAGACCTGACGACTTCCAGCAGCAGCTCCTCAGGCCTGAGCTTCACTGCCTGCATGTCCGACTTCTCCCTGTACGTGTTCCATCCCTACGGAGCAGGGAAACAGAAGTCGGCCGTTACTGTGCTAACCCCCGGATCAGGAGCCTTAGGTATGTGGCACCTTTTGGTTTGCCTCAACAAACACTTCTCATGTTTGTAATGGTTTTCTGAACTGGAGATTGGGAAAAGTCACAGGAGATTCAATTCTTTTCTTGCCTCCCTGTAGGGAATGTGGATGAGGAGCCCACCTCGGTCACCGGGCGCAAGGATTCTTTGAGCATTAACCTGGAGTTTGTGAAGGTCAGCCTGTCCCGAATACGGCGCTCGGGAGGCTCCTCCTTCTTTGAGAGCCAGTCTGCCAGCAAAGCTACCAGCAAGATAGATACTACACTGATAAACATATCTGGTAAATGCTTCTTCTAGTTTAATCTGCTCATCTTATCAGAGAACTTCACTCTCAGCAGCTTTTGTAGCTGGTATTGAGAGCCAGCTACTTGCAGTGTGTAGTAAAACTTTTGCTCTTTCTGCGTGAATTGGGTTTGATACATTAAATTGAATGGTGCTTGGAGTATCTGTTTGCCAAGTGTGCCTTTTTAGCTTCTTGAGTCATTTAATGTAACTAAATGGACTGTCTCAAACACATCTCTGGCATCAGTCCATCCATCCCCTGCTTACCTGGTGCCTGTGAAGCAACAGTGAGACCTGGACTCCTGAATACTCAAGGAACCTTGAAGTAAAAGTGGGGTTTGAAGTTTCATTTATTTATTTTCTGTCCCTGACTTACTGGGCAAACAGCAGAATGGTTGTGATTAATCTGCCATTGAAGCCCTCACATGAGGAGTCTGAGGCACATCCAACACAAGGACGACTCAGCATCATTTTTATTCTTAGGCTCCATCTTGCATTTATGAAATATATTTGTATCTATTACTTGATTTGGAGAAATGGCAGCACCTCAGGCAGACTATATTTTTGTGACAGCAGAGACAATACTGCTGAGTGAAGAAGAATTTGACTTTATGAATGCCTTTTAATTACATTTGCTTACAAAAACCTGTTACTATGGAGAATTTACAGTTGTGTGTACCTGCTTTTTTTTTCAGCTGTCTGTGATATCGGATCTGCTTCCTTCAAGTACGACATGCGCCGCCTCAGTGAGATTCTGGCCTTTCCCAGGGCGTGGTACAGGAGAAGCATTGCTAGAAGGCTTTTCCTCGGGGACCAAACAATAAATCTGCCAGGTAAGAGGCTGCTTCTTATCACAGAAACCCTTTTTGTGCACTGAGTTACAGTGCAGGAATTTTATAAGCATTTATTACGTGTGTGATTAGATATAAATGTATTATAACTTACTCCATGCACAGTCACTCAAAGAACTTTAATAGAAAGTCCTAGAAGGAAGAAGTTAAAAATTTATAAAGCAGGTAACTGAATAATTTAAATAGCCTATTCCAAGGCTGAGTTGGATGGGGCCCTGAGCAACCTGCCTGTGGCAGGGTTGGAACTAGATGATTTAGGTCCCTTCCAACCCAAACCATTCTGATTCTATTATATGTTAATATGAATACAGTAGAAAACCTTTAGTTACATTAAATTAAATATATTTTAGCACTCTCCAAATTGTTACTGTATGGGAATGGGAGGTTAATCAAAAATTAAAAAGCTGTTCTGTGCATCATGTGCTGCTTTTCCTCCAGCAGCATCAGGTCCGGGAACTCCGGATTCCATCGAAGGAGTGAGCCAGCACCTGTCTCCTGAATCCTCCCGGAAAGCCTACTGCAGGACATGGGAGCAGCCCTGCCAGTCTGCCTCCTTCACTCACATGGCACAGTCCCCTAATGTTTTCAGTGAGCACAGTGCAAGCAGCAGTATGTCACCTGGGGCAGCATCTCACAGCCTCAAATCTCCAGCTGTTACAAGATCCAGGAGTGTGTCTGACTCTTCAGTGCCTCAGAGAGGTGAGAGGACAAGGATTTCTTCAGTTTTCTGAAGTATTTCCATCAGTTGGGTGAAAAAAATAGGTCATTACCATAACCATATAATATTCTTTTCCTCAGTGCTTGGTAGTGGAGAGTCAATGGCTTAGAGAAAGGAAAACAACTGAAATGAATGAATTTAGGTGTCATTTGTTAGCAATTTCTATAAAATTGCATTATCTGTTACGTGTGAGTCCGTTTCTGTGACAATTAAAACAACTCAAATTGCAAATCCCGTAGTTGTCACTTATCCTCACACATAGTTTTGTTGTGCTCTTCATTGTCAGTCCTTCTGTAATATTTACCATGGATTTATTCTTTTCCTAGCATGTGGAGTAATTTAAATTTTTGTCTGCTTTTTTTTGTTCAGATACTCTCTCGAAAACATCAACTCCGTTTAATAAGTCAAATAAAGCTGGAAGCCAGCAGGGAACACCGTGGGAAACACTGGTTGTGTTTGCTATGAACCTAAAGCAACTAAATGTTCAAATGAATATGAGCAACGTAATGGGCAATACTACGTAAGTATGAAACAAGAGGGAGCATGTTTTACCAGGTGGGGGTGTTTGGGGGGCAAAAGAATATCTTCCCCACAGACTGTTAACAACCTGTTTTCTTCTAGCTTTAAAATCCTAACTTTTCCAGTTTGGAACTGTGAATCCCCTCATGAACACTGTAGTAGATGCTTAATCCTGAGTCACATATGCCTAAACCACATTGTTTATTGCTTTCCAGTAAAATATTCAGTTTCTCTTTTGACAGCCTGGAAAATTGTTGTCTGTTTTCACCTCTGTTCTAGGTGGACCACGAGTGGTTTGAAAAGTCAGGGTCGTCTGTCTGTGGGAAGCAGCAGAGATCGGGAAATTAGCATGTCCGTGGGCTTGGGGAGATCCCAGCTGGACTCCCGAGGGGGAGTGGTTGGAGGTACCATAGATGTTAACACCCTGGAGATGGTGGGTAAGTTGGCAGCTGCCTGGTATTAGCACATGCTCCAGTCAATAAATGTGAAACCCCAAAGAACATACACAGTCCCTCACTTTGTGAACCTGCAGGTGTGGAAAAACCACGGATTCTTACTGGTGCATTCTGAGTGTGAAACACACCTTGAATTGCAGGGTTCACCTTCTGATAAGGCCTGAGTCAGTCCCAGGGTTGCTCTAAAATTACACTATTTAGTTGTGTGGATAGATGGCAGCTGAAGGATTTGACAGCATTTCATCTCCTCCTACACCTTCACAAGTGCTTATGGTCAGGGAAATGGAAAACTGGCTTTGGAAAGGGGTGGGGTGTTCTGGTGCTACACCAGAATCATGACCTGCCTGTGCATCTGGAAAAAAAACCTCAGTGCTTTCTCAGTTCCCTCTGTATCCTGTGGGTGACATAAAGGTGTTTTCCCTGGAAAACCCGATTTTCTTACCTCTTACTGTATTTCTGTATTGCTTTGGTTCTATTTCAGCTCATATTTCTGAGCATCCAAACCAACAGCCCAATCATAAAATTCAAATTACAATGGGTTCTACCGAAGCACGTGTTGACTACATGGGGTCCAGTATCCTAATGGGAATCTTCAGTAATGCTGATCTTAAACTACAGGATGAATGGAAAATTAATCTGTATAATACTTTGGATTCAAGCATGACTGATAAAAGGTAACAGTGTTTTCTGTGTTTAAAATGTAAAATGTTTTATAAGGTCAAATGTCTTCAGTTCATTTTTGGGGGTTGGGTTTTCTTAATTGTCAGCAGAAAATAATTAGCTGCTAATGTTCTTGTTATTTTTAATATCTAGTGAGATATTTGTACATGGGGACTTGAAGTGGGATATCTTCCAAGTGATGATTTCAAGATCGACAACACCTGACCTAATAAAAATCGGGATGAAACTCCAGGAGTTCTTTACTCAGCAGTTTGATACAAGCAAGCGAGCTCTGTCCACCTGGGGTCCTGTTCCTTATCTCCCTCCCAAGACAATGGCCAACAATTTGGAGAGAAGCTCCCACGAGCAGTGTAAGTGAGACAAAAAATAGTATCATTCCCAATGAGGGTGTTTTAATTGTAAAAATTCCTCTGAGCAACAGTGTTAATAAAACAGATAGGAAATATCACTCATAATTCCAAGTTTTTACTAAAAATATAATTATGGCAGTGATCTTTTCTGTATCTTTCCTGACGTTTGTTATTCATGTTTACTTTGCAGTGTTGGATGCAGCCCATCATCGCCATTGGCCAGGAGTTCTGAAAGTGGTGTCTGGGTGCCATATATCCTTATTTCAGATGCCACTGCCAGAAGATGGAATGCAATTTGGAGGATCCATGAGCCTGCATGGAAACCACATGACACTGGCTTGTTTCCATGGGCCGAATTTCCGCTCCAAATCGTGGGCCTTATTTCACCTTGAAGAACCAAATATTGCATTTTGGACAGAAGCCCAGAAAGTTTTGGAAGATGGTAATTTAAACCCTCTCCTCCCTTCTCTAAATTCCTTTAAATGAGTTTTTAAAATTTATTGATACATAAAAAGAAATCAAAGAAAAATTTATTTTCTTTGTCTGAATCAAGACTATTTCCCAAAAATATACCACTTACCTAAAAATAACCTGTTTTCTCTCCATCTTTACCACAATTTGTTTTATCTCTGGACTAAGGCAAAGTACCTTCTCAAATATATGGGATGTGTCCCTGATAACACGTCTACAAAGTGGATTGTTTGCCATGTTAATTGCTCATGTGTGTTTATGTAGTCCCCTCTCTCTGTATGATGAATTTTTTTGGTCTTATTACTTGTATTTGTCTTAATATTGAGAAGTTTTTCTGTTTGTAGCTACGGAGCATTTAATTTTTCTCTTGTGTGCAAGCTTTATGCTGGTTTTTATTCTACTGGCATACTAATTATTCATGTTAAATACCTGTATGAGGAGAGGGAGAGAAAATCCCACAACTCACTAAGGCTGAGTTTACTTTTTTTTCCCCTCTTTCACCCATGCTGCCCACACCTTCAATGCAGGGACTAGTGAACACTCCACATACATCGTGCAAACCCTGGACTTCCACTTGGGCCACAACACAATGGTCACCAAGCCCTGTGGAGCCCTGGAGAGCCCCATGGCCACGATCACAAAGATAACCCGGCGGCGCCACGAGAACCCACCCCACGGAGTTGCCAGTGTGAAAGAGTGGTTCAATTATGTCACAGCCACAAGGAATGAAGGTTGGAGTCATGAGCATGGAGTCTGGGCATTGCTCTGCTGGCTGATGTTTCTGTTTAAAAGCTGCTAAACTTAAAGAGAGCTACAGGCAGAGTGGAGGTTGTTTCTTTTTGAGGACCTTGTGGTGAACTGTGGAATGAAAGACAGGAATGTGCTGAACATCTGGACATTCCTCTTTCAATATGTGCAAAAAAAGTGTTGTTTCCCATTCGGTCGTGGTCTTCTAACATAAGGACAAGTTTCACTGTATATGAAGGATTTATGGATTAAGTTGTAGTAGGAATGTATTTAGTCTTCTGTCACCACTTAGGACTAACACTTAAATTATTCATCTGCCTAAATCTTTTCTACCTTCAGCATTTCTAGGCCTTCAAACATTTTGAATAATATCTTTAAATCATTGTTAATTAGAAAATAAAGCTTTCAAGCTATTAAATCTTAAAATACAGCTGTTATTTCATTCACAGTCTGTAGAATCAGTAAATGACATTAATAGAATATCAGGGAAATATCTGTGACGTGAGAAATCAGATGATAGTCTTGAAAAAGTGTTTTAAAATGACTCATATGCAAATATTTCTTTAGAAAGATACAACAGGAGTTAGTGGTTGAAGCTCACAAATAGAGGCACTGTCTATGGGATGTTTTTGTGTAGCCCTGTGAAGGACTTAAGTATATAAACAACATCTGGTTGTTCGACCTTTTCTAGCCACTTGGGAGCAGAATAAAAGATATGATCTTACTAATCATAGAGTTTTACAAGTGACCTTTCTTAACTTTTTTGCCTTGTCACAATTCAACATTTCCCATTGTCCCCGTAGAGCTGAACCTGCTTCGGAATGTTGATGCCAACAACCCAGAGAGCAGCACAACAGTGAAAAGCTCCAGCTTGCTCAGTGGCTTCAGAGGGGGCTCCAGTTACAACCATGAAACTGAAACCATCTTTGCACTGCCAAGGATGCAGCTGGATTTTAAATCTATTCATGTTCAAGAGCCCCAAGAGCCATCATTACAAGGTGCAGTAAACATCATTTGGTTTTCTTGGTCTAAAGCTATATCTCACTAAGAAGGAGTTAAATACAAAGGTGTACTGTGTTAGTAAGGGAAGAGGATTTAATCCAAGAATTACTGTAGATCTGCAAGAAAGGATAAAATGTCACATAGAGGAAAATTTCATTGTATGTTTCTACATAAAACGTAGAACAAATTCTGTTGAGACAGTGAAGATCTAGTCCAGAGACTGGACACTTCAGAAAAAAAACTTAGCAAGAGAATTAATATGAACATTTCTGCTAGACTGCCTGTTTTTAGGGGCTTTGTTTTCTTATATTTATTAAAATTTTAGAGGGCCATTCCGAAAAAGTCAGTATGAGATAGGAGCTTAAATTTTATACTCTTGTTTTCAAAATGGTATCTTCAGACTTCACATCTTCCAATAATTTGTATTGGAATTCTGTATACTTTTACATATACTGTAGGTGCTTGTTGTGCATTAATACTATCTTTATCTGACTGTAGATACAAGTGTTAAACCAAAGGTGGAATGCAGTGTAGTAACTGAATTTACAGACCACATCTGTGTAACTATGGATGCTGAACTGATCATGTTCCTGCATGACTTGGTGTCTGCTTACTTAAAAGAAAAAGAAAAAGGTGAGTTCTTGTTTATGGCATAACACTTGTTTTGACAATCTGCAGTTGTCAGATTATTTGACAGTAAATATACTCTTAAGTCATAATCTTGCTCCTACTTTGACACCTGGTGCTTAGTTTTACTTCCTTTTTTTAAGATAGTATAGGCAAATGAAAACTGTTTCAGGAAGTTTCATTACTTGAGTGGCAATCCTTTCACCAGGGGAGTCCTTTCAAGACATGCATTTTTCTGACCTCAGAATGGTGTTCAGTTGCAGCGTTCAAATTTGGCACGTTCGTTCTGAAATAGTATGTGGTCTTTGCCAGCAATTCTGTAAAATTAAAACTCAGAGTGGTTCTCTCTTTTATCTAAATGATGTACAAAGACAATTCAGCTGAGCTGCTCGACACTGACATTGTGGGGTTTTTCCTCTCTCCACCCTGCAGCAATCTTCCCTCCTCGCATTCTGGCTGCTCGCCCAGGGCAGAAGAGCTCGGCTGGTGTTCTCGAGGACAGCTCGGCCGACAGAGAGGCAGAGGACGGCATCACTTACACCACAGTGGACTGGAGAGAGTTCATGTGCAATACTTGGCATTTGGAACCCACGCTCAGGTAACAAGCAGTTTTATCTCCAGTCTCTTTTGCTATGCATTAACTTCTAGATTAGAATTTATGCAGATTAAGCATCACACAGCACCTACAGGATGGGCAAGGGCTCAGACCCAGCCAGCATGGATTTAGGAAGGGCAGGTCCTGTCTGACCAACATGATCTCCTTTTATGATCAGGTGACCCACCTGGTGGATGAGGGTAAGGCTGTGGATGTGGTCTATCTGGACTTCAGCAAAGCCTTTGACACTGTCTCCCGCAGCATACTGCTGGAAAAGCTGGTAGCCCATGGCTTGGATAGGGGCACTCTCTGCTGGGTTAGGAGCTGGATGGACGGCAGGGCCCAGAGAGTGCTGGTGAACAGGGCTGTGTCCAGCTGGCAGCCAGTCACCAGTGGTGTTCCCCAGGGGTCTGTGTTGGGCCCAGCTTTGTTTAATATCTTTATTGATGATTTAGATAAGGGGATTGACTCCATCAATAGCAAGTTTGCTGATGACACCAAGTTGGGAGGGAGTGTCAACCTGCTGGAAGGCAGGAGGGCTCTGCAGAGGGACCTTGATAGACTGGAAACATGGGCTGATTCCAATGGGATGAAGTTCAGTAGGGCCAAGTGCTGGGTTCTGCACTTTGGCCACAACAACCCCATGCAGTGCTACAGGCTGGGCACAGAGTGGCTGGAGAGCAGCCAGGCAGAAAGGAACCTGGGGGTACTAATTGACAGGAAGCTCAACATGAGCCAACAGTGTGCCCAGGTGGCCAAGAAGGCCAATGGGATCCTGGCCTGTATCAAAACTAGCATGGCCAGCAGGCCCAGGGCAGTGACCCTTCCCCTGTACTCTGTGTTGGTGAGGCCACACCTTGAGTGTTGTGTTCAGTTCTGGGCCCCTCAGTTCAGGAAGGATATTGAGGGGCTGGAGCGGGGCCAGAGAAGAGCAACAAGGCTGGAGAAGGGACTGGAGCACAAGTGCTGTGGGGAGAGGCTGAGGGAGCTGGGGGTGTTTAGCCTGGAGAAGAGGAGGCTCAGAGGTGACCTCAGCACTGTCTGGAACTACCTGAAGGGAAGTTCTAGCCAGGTGGGGGTTGGTCTCTTCTCTTAGGCAACCAACAGCAGGATAAGAGGGCATGGGCTTAAGTTCTGCCAGGGGAGGTTTGGTTTGGATATCAGGAAGAAGTTCTTTGCAGAGAGAGTGCTCAGGCATTGGAATGGGCTGCCCAGAGAGGGGCTGGATTCACCATCCCTGGAGGTTTTTAAGGTGAGACTGAACGTGGCACTGAATGCCATGATCTGGCAATCAAAGTGGGGTTGGATTAAGGGTTGGACTTGATGATCTCAGAGGTCTCTTTCAACCCAGCTGATTCTGTGATGCTATGATTGTAGAAGGTTCTTCAAAATTAGGATACAATAAACTTTAAACTCATTAATTTCACTCTGCCCATTCACTTTCAGCCATACAGTTTTTCATCCTGCAGTTTTCTATTTTTAGCATTCCAGTTTTAGTTTATAAACACCTTAAAATAAATGAAAGCACAATACTAGTTGCTGTAAGGGAGTTTAAAATTAGCACTGAAACTGACTTTTCTCCGTGTGTGTTTTGTTTTCTTTTTTAACCTCTGCTGACACTGCTGGAGCCACCTGAGTGTTTATTCACATATAAAAGAAAACATCAGTCCAGGCCAAACGCCTTGACAGTTGGCATTTTGTGTTAGTAGTAATAATAAATCAATTTAAATATGATCTGGAGGGAGCTCGGTCAGGTTTATCACCTCCTTGAACATCCTCTTCCTTCGAGAAGATGTTCCATTGATCATCTTGGGCTTATCTGTATAAATCAAATTTGAAGTAATGTCTGTTGGACTTAAGTTGGTCATAAGTAACAGTAGGAAAAAACAGTTTTTGTTTATACAAATGCTGTTTGCTGTATTTATATATTTGAGTCCTGTGTTTATTTGGGTTTTTTAGATTAATATCCTGGACTGGGAGAAAAATTGATCCTGTTGGTGTTGACTACATCCTCCAAAAGCTGGGCTTTCACCATGCCAGGACTACTATCCCTAAGTGGCTGCAGCGTGGGGTCATGGATCCTTTGGACAAAGTTTTGTCAGTCCTTATAAAGAAACTTGGTACTGCACTACAGGATGAAAAGGAAAAGAAAGGAAAAGACAAAGAAGAATACTAAAAATACAGTGTGACAACCGTAACTCCGTTTGATTTTATCAAAGTGTTTTATTATATTTTAAGAACTTAAATATGGTTTAAAGAGAAACCTAACAGCTTTTTGCTACTCTATTTAAAACTTACATTGTGAGTAACTGTTTACTGTGGTACTTGATACCATTCTGTATTTGAAGTTATTGCATGATGATGACCAATGTACATTCTGTGAAGGAATAGCTGGAACACTGTAAATCTGCTCCTCAGCCTCCGTTTTATTATGTGCAATATGATCCTGCATCTTTACAATACTTGCAGATTAACTGTGAATTTTCTTAAAAGTTTTATTTGCCATAACACAAACCCCTTGTTGATGTGACCAGTAATTGATTTGTCAATGTAGACTGGTGTAAATTATATATATATATATATATAACTTATGAAACTGTGATTGCCTTAGTGCTAAAAATCATGAAGTTTATTACACTTGTAATAAAATTTAACTACTGTACAGGGATTTATTTTTTTTTAAATCAAGGAAGATGAACAAGAAGAAAGTGTTTTAAGTGTAACGTGGCACAGAGTGTGATTTAAGTGAGGTAAATCCCAGAGTCCAAGTAAAGCAGCCGTAAAAAAAGTTGGATTTTTTACCCCACATGCAACAAGCCAAGAATTCCACAAATCCACCCTTCCAGCTATCGAAACTTTTAACTATTCATACATTTTAGCAAACAGGAATTCGTGTTCATTGGCTACAGGCTCCATCCTTCTCCTATGAATTACTGTTCTATCTTCTGCTGGTTAATTTATTCTCTCGCTTCTCGTGCTAATTATGGCACGTGCTCAGTCCTTCTCTTGAGTGGATGAAGAGAAGAGAGATCAGGGCCATGGCCTCGATCTGCCCCTGCAGGAATTACCTCTTGCCCAGCTGGGGCAGATTTCACTACACTCGCCAATAAATTCTGCATTCTTTGTGCCCTCTATCGTGGCACATCCTTCTCCCCAGGCTTCGCTACCCAACCCTGGGGCTGAGCTCATCGCAGCTCGTCAGGCCCATCGCAATTCTGCCAACAAGTCATTAGTCATTCTAACGCCTGGACATCACTCGGCAGCCAACAACCTCTACTTCACGGTTTGTATGGCCACACTTAGCGAAAGATTTGGGCAGGGCTCTCCCCACATGGGTGAGCCCTTCCAGCCTGGCAGTGGATTTTTTAGGTGAGGCACAGCGTGCGCAGAACTGGCCCCACCGTTTAAGTCCTAAGGTCCTTTTGCCACGGCCGAGCGAGCTTGGACAGTGACAGTGAAGTCCTCGGGACTGTCCCAGCACCCGGTACTGACCGGGGCTGACCCTGCTGAGCATCCGAGATGTGACGGGATGGGATGGCAGGGAGGCATTTACTGCCAGGGGACGGTCCCACTGAGACTGGAACTCAGGTCCTTGGGCTTGAGAGTCCAGAGTGCGCTCCATTACACCCCGAGACCGCTCTACTTCACGATTTAAATCTCCGTTTATTAGCACAATTTTGCTTACCCCGCCCTCAGCCGCGGCGGCGCCTTCGCGCCTCGTTGGCGGGAACGGCCCCGCATTCACGCGGCAGAGAGGCCGTGAGGGCCTTGGGCATCCGGCGGCCGAGCGCGGTGAGAGGGGTCGTGAGGGTTTTGGGAGCCCAGCAGGTGAGAGGGGTCGTGAGGGTTTTGGGAGCCCAGCGGGTGGGAGGGGTCGTGAGGGTTTTGGGAGCCCAGCGGGTGGGAGGGGTCGTGAGGGTTTTGGGAGCCCAGCGGGTGGGAGGGGTCGTGA